>CM062617.1:33452096-33549596 GCA_025617555.3 Puccinia polysora | reverse complement strand
TTTCTTTTTCTTTTCTTTTTCTTTTCTTTTTCTTTTCTTTTTCTTTTCTTTTTCTTTTCTTTTTCTTTTCTTTTTTCATTTTTGTGTTTGCAACCCATCTGAGTTGTGAAAAGCTTTTCATGACCCATGGGAGTTGTAAATTGCCATTTGCAAACATATCTGATGATATTATTCCACAAGACTCTTTATTTCAATTCTTGTAATTAACTCTTGTAGTAGTATATACTAATTACATGAGATGATAGATATGAAGAAAGTTGTGAGTGAAACAATACACAAAATAAGATAAAGAGTGTATATGTAGATTTGAGTTTTAACTGAAACCCACACACTACCAGTATGCTTGGTTGGTTGGCTTCAGAAAGGAGTTTGTGTCATACCCAGAAGTCAGGCAAAGACATGAGGATAGTGAGAATAAAAGAAGAAAGATAGCAGAGAAAATAAGGCAATAAGTAAGGAACAGACAGAGCATTGGAGACTGAGATAGAAATATATATATATATATATATTGTTGGGTAGTTGTCCTACCTCCTCTGAATCTTGCACTAGTTCTCCTGGATTCTGAAATCTTCACCAAGGGTGATTTCTTAGTGTTTGGAGGACCTTGGTGAGACAGACTGGGCTTGGACCACTTTGAAGGACTGAGACAGGCAATTTGGGAAGGTTGGAGTGGGGAGATGGAGATGGGGCAGATTGAGAAGAACAGATGGAAAGAAACATAAGGGTAAAGGATGCAAAGAGGTATTGAACTCTTGCTCAGGTTTGAATTGATCAAGTGCATAGGGTAGAGTTGAGTATTGCACCCAGATGCAGCTTCTTGGACTTGCAGCTGGCTGTGAGTTGGGTAGCTCAAGGAATCTCTACGTCACACTCCTCCTAAATTCTGCTGGGGTCAGGTGTAGGTAAATTCTTGCCTGTAGTACCTTCAGGTATCCAAGAAGTTTGATTAATATTTCCACAATCATTTTTTCCAAGGGCGTATTCTCAATCAAAACTAGTGACCTGGATACCAAATCTTATAAGTACTGGAAGCATATCTAAATGTGTCATGAGTTTGGATTGAGCTGTGCTTCCTTGCTTATAAAGTTGGCTCCTTGGTTATCATTCTTGATGTTTGGCTTTGGGATTGATATTCCAAGACCAATGACAAGGGTTGATAGAAATATTAGTTGTTTTGTGCACAGGTTAATTGCAATGAAATCTGCTTTGGTGGGGGATTGAGTGACCCTGGTTTGCTTATTTGTTGTCCAGCTGATGGGATTTCCACAAAGAGTTATGACATAGCCAGTGGTAGACTTTTGAGTAGTTCTTGAGCAGCTGTAGTTGGCGTCTGCCCACCCAAAGAATTTATCTCCCAGATCAGAAGCTTTTGTGAATAGGAGACCAACGGAATTGGTTCCTTGGAGGTATCAAAATAGGTGCTTTATCATTATCCAGTGAGTCTGCATGGGCTTGTTTGAAAACTGCTTAAGCAGGTTGACTGTGAACTGTATGTTGGGTCTGGTACGGATGGCTAGGTGAATTAGGGTCCCCAGAGCCTTCTGCATGGTCTTCACATCAAAGTTGGGTGATTCTTGGTTGACCACATTGTGTATGTTCATGGGAGCTGGGGCCTTAACTTCATTGAGGTTTTCAAATCTAAAATTGCTTAGCGCCTTTTTAATGAAGTCACTTTGGTGAAGCTTTAGTTAAAAATCATGGTTCCATTCAAGCTAATAGCCAAGGTGCTGGGAAGGGCATTCCTGAATCTTGATCTTGTAGTGTCCCCCCAGAAGCTTCAGCGACCAGTCTATTTCCCTTTGGTTGCTTCTCATAACCAGCCCGTTGTCTACATGAATGTGTAGGTGCATGGACTTTGATTCATTGAAAAAGATGGATTCATCCCCCACAAACAGTTCAAGTCCAAGTGTCTTGAGGGTCTTCACAAGGTGGGACCTCCAACATCTTGGGGCTTGCTTTGTTCCATAGAGAAATTTGTTGCGTTTTCAGACCCAGTCTTCTTTGCCTAGTACTTCAAAGCTGGCACCTTGAGCCACGTGGATGACCGCATCAATTTCCCCCTACAGGAAGGGGGTTCCAACATCAAAATGCAGAACGTGCCAATTGTGGTGCACCGCTGCTGATAGTAGTGCTTGTAGGGACTCGCTGCGACCCACCAACAAGTAGGTATTGAGGTAGTGGCAGGAATATTCCCGGTGGTTTCCAAATCAAACCCATCTGGATTTCTGCCAAGAAATCTTTCCAAACTCATTCTTTTTTTGCACTAGTTTCCACATACCACCAATTACTTTGTCATTGTCAGGAAGTGGTACCAGAGTTCCTGTTTCATGCATGAGGAGTGAGTCATTCTCTGCGGTCATAGAATCAATCCACTTCTGGCGCTTGTTTGCATCTGAAATTGCCTTCTCCACTGAAGCCACCTTGCTAATGAGTGCCTTGCCATTTTCCTCCTCATCTTTGGGCTGAGCACGTGAACACCGGGGGTTAGTTAATATGGCAGTGGGGTCTATGTTAGAGGACACATTTTTTGGGGCCTTTTCATAGTACAGCACGTAAGCATACCCTTTTGGCAGTGCTTTGGCCATTGACAGGGGTGGTTCAGAGGTATCAGCGGCAAGTTTGATGGTATGAGGGATGGGTGACAATTGGGTTCTACCTTTTGGAGAAAAGATACCAGTCAATTTTTGAACTTAGGAACAGGAGGGGTGTGGTGTCAATTTATAGACACGGATTGGGAACTGCGTCCCGGCTGCGCGCTCAGCACTAGGGTATGCAGAGTGCTCAGCAGCGGCAGCTGCTGTTTGGCTCCGCACCTGGTGGACGGGTTGGGCTCAGCATTGAATGCAGCGTGGGCGGCAATCCGCCCCGGAGATCGGATTTGGAAGGTAGTGCCGTCAACTAGGTTTGCGGGCGTGCCGGTTTGAATACGTAGGGGCGGAGCAATCCGCGGGCTATGAAGGAACGGATGAAGCGCGCGGATCATGCCGTATATTACCAAACATCCACAACGGGCGCGGGGGGCTCCAAGTAGGGCGCGGTGCAAGGAACGCGTCATGAGAAGGACAAACCGGATGGACGGAACGGCGTACGGACAACGGGGGGAGTTTGGTACAGAGGAGGTGGGGAGAGGAGGCTAGGGTTTCTGTTTCGGGATTGTTTTCTGTTTCTTTGTCATACTGTCATTTGCGCGTGTACTTAGGTTAGGGTTGAGGGGGAGGACTTATCCTCACTCCCAACTCCGGGTTAGAGGAGAGGATGGATGGAGGCAGAGGAAGAAGAATCACATCACATCATCGGATTGGATCACTCATCTCACCAAGAGATTAAAGGAACTCATACCGGATACACATCCAGGTGGAAAGTTCTTAGGATTGAAGGATTGGTGATTTCTCTCTCTCTCTCTAATTTTCTTTATCTCTTTATCTCTTTATTTCTAGTTCTCATTTGAGTGCGACTTTGGACATCCTCATCTCCTTTCAAACGCAGGCAACCGTTAACTTCCAAACCTTGGGACAATTATAGGGGGATAACCTTTATTCTTTCCACATCTGGGGGTCTGGACGGGAAATAACCTTCCGTTTCTTGTCTTTCAAAGGTAACTGGGCGCAATGTCCTATTCATACCTCCCTAAAGTTGCTCCTTCTTCTTCTTCTCCTTCTCCTTCCGTCTCCGGGTCCGCTACTCCGACCCCACTCTTGTCTTCCATCCTTCCTCCTCCCCCTCCCTCTGCTTGACCCAGGACAAGCTACGCCATTCCCCCATTGGTCTCCAGTGACCATGAACCCACTTGTCCGGTTTGCATCAGGCGGTGCGACTACCCTCACATCCAATTCAGCACCGTGGATGTGGAGCTATTTATCTTGAGACACAAAGGTATTGCAGATGCGGAAGGTGCGTCGGATGCTGATAAGGCCCGGCTTGTTGTCCTGTTCATTATGGAAAAAGAGAGCCTCTGGGATGTGGAGGAAATGGAAGGCTACAAGAATCAAGATTGGCCAAAACTGAAGGCGGAGATCCTAACGCGGTGGGGTAGGCGCAAAACTTGGTTCCGGGAAAGCAATTTTGACCGCGTGGCCTTGGAGGCGAGCGCGCGTGGAGGGGTCAGAACGCGGGTGGAGCTGGCGGAGTACACCTCAACATTCAATCGGATCTATCGGTACTTGTCAAAGAACAAGGTGGTGGGGGGACAGACAGGGGCCATGAAATGCGCGTTTCTCTGCGGTTTAGGCGCTCAACTCTGGGCAAGGGTGCAGCGGCATCTTTACGATCACAACTTGGTAAAGCGGTCATTGGACGGGAGCATCGCGCTCCTTCCGGAGTTGGCTGTCATTTGCCGGGCTGTGGAGAGTGAGCTTGACTTAGAAGAGCTTATTGAGGACACCGCTAAGTCCTTCCCAGCGGGACCAAAGAAATCCGCCCCCCAGGTTCCGGCTCTGGCGCAATTTTGGGCCCCAGTTCCACCTACTTCCACGCATGTTCCGGTTCCTCAACCCGCGCCAGCCCCTCTGGTAAGCAAATTGACGGAACTGATGAAGGACCTGAAGATCTGCATGAGTTGTATGGGCCAGCAGCAGCCGTAAGGGCCTCCACCTCACATGGTGGAAGGGTTTTGGCCCCCCGGTACCTTTGTGCTGAGGGGGTGCTTGTACTGTGGGGCAAACAGTCATTGGCAATTGGCGTGCAAGGAGCTTACAAAGGATCTCAGCGCAGGATTGGTTCGAACGGCGGGGATGGGGTACATGTTTCCAACGGGCAAACAGATTCCAATGGAGCCAAGCCAGCCAACCGCAATGCAGCAGGTGCGCACACGGGGTCAGGAGGCGGGAACGACGGCGCAAGCATCACTGGGCATTGTTACCGGTCCCGGATTGTGGCAACCACCTTGGGTGGAAGCTGAGGTAAGGGTAGTGGCAACGGAAGAAAAGGTGGCGGTCTCTGATAAAATGGAGGTGGACGCGAAGGAGCGACCCCCGTCAGCCGTTCCAAAACCGGCCGCGCGCGTGCCCGGAACCGAGGCGCCGGCAGCAAACCCTGTAGGGAAGAAGAAAGCGGCGGACATTGTGCAAAGGGTGATGGGTAATGAGACTCCGGTTCTGCTGAACTTGCGGGAACTGGCGGCCGTGTCTCCGGTGGTGGTAGACAAGATGGTTCAGGCATTGCGGGATTGCGGTCAGGGCCGGGTACCTCAGACGGTGCAGCGGGTTCATGTGGTGCGGGGAGTGGGAGTCAAAATTGGTTTCAATTCTGCTTGCTTACGTTCCAATGGTCATAGCCGGAAGGAAGGTGTGGGCTATGGTGGACAGCAGTTCAATGGTGAACCTGCTGCCATTGCGGATGGTGGATGATTTGGGGTTGGTTTGGCGCAAATGCGCAATGGGCCTCCGCGCGCTTAACAGAGGGGAGTGTTGTGTGGATGGGGTAGTCAAGGAGGAGGAGGTTGAGGTCGCAAGGGTCCGTAGGCCCCTTTCTTTTCTTTTGGTTGATTGTGAGGATGTGATTTTGGGAAGGCCATTCATGTTTGGGTTCCGAGCACAAATGGTTTTCAATCCGGGAACGGGAACGGAGGCATTGAAGGTAGAGGATTTGTCCGGCGGGAGGTTTGAGACAACTATCTGCGATCACGGGCAGGGAAATCGGAGGAGAGTGTCAGAGTATGAGGAGGAACCGGACGCAGCGGTTGCAACCAGCTGGGGACATTGGCCAAGTTGGGGGGGGAGGTGGTGGGGGTAGGGGATAAGTTTTGATTTGGTGAGGGGGTGCTCTAGCCGGTTCACAGCCGGAACAACTAGACAACCCAGAATGTTTGGTTTTCTATGTTTCTTTCTTATCTGGATTGTGGGGTCTTTGCTGGCTTGGGGTTTTATACAGGAAACGCGGGCGCGGCACAAAGCTGGGTCCGTAAACGCAAGGACAAGCCCCGCAGATACGGGACGCATGGGCAATCCTGCGGATGGGGAAGCGGGACAAAGAGCGATTTGCGGGCGGTCTACGGGCATTGCGCGGAAAAAAAAAATTATGTGTTCTTTTCTATTTTTCTTCTCTGTTGGTTTCTTTTTCTCTTTTTCTTTTCTCTCAGGATATCTTGAGGATGGGTGGTTGGTATGGGAATAAGCTTGATTTGGTGAGGGGGTGCTCTAGCCGGTTCACAGCCGGGACAACTAGACACCCCAGAATGTCTGTTCTCTTACTCTCTCTCTCCTTCCTTACGGTGGCGCGCGCTGGTGTTTTGGTTGTTGTGTTTGTTACAGGAAGGGTACGGGGAACTGTGTGGCAGCTCATCTGGGGCTGTCCAGGTGCCTCTTTTGGAAACGGCTAGTCACTTACGGTCGCTCACAAAGCAAGCGCGCGGGCTTGGACTCAATCTCAGACTAACTGTCTCAAAGCGCGGCCGCGCACTTTTTCTCAGAAGGTTAGGACCTTGCGCGGAGACATGTATTTTCTTAATGGAAAAGGGAAGCGCGGTACAAGCAACAAGAAGAGAAGAAGTAGAGGAAAGGAAGAAGGGGAAAAGGGGGGGCGATGTGCCTAAGCCATCTTCATCATTTCCTCCATTTCCGCCCTTGAGGACGCCAGTAAATCCCGGAAAGACGCCAGGATTTTGCGCCGGGGATTGCGAGGAAATTCCAAAGCATTGTGGTCGACCGTTCTGCGAAAGCCTCAAAGCCGGCCGCCGGGAGCTCCATTACGATTGGAATCTCCAGGATCTTGGGAAGGCTGGGGGGAGGAGCGGCCGGTGAAGATGGGGCCTCCGGGGAACCAACAGGGGGGCTTGGTCCAGCTGGAGGTGATGACGGGACAACAATCGGTGATGGAGGCGGAGGGGCGTCGGGGGTCGTAGGCCTCTCATCCGAGTCCGCTGGTGGCGCAGGCGGTTTTGGCAGTTGTGGAGGAGGAGGAGGAGGTGCTGGCGCGGCCGCGGGTCTTCCAAAGAGTCTTGGGTCCGGTACCATTTGGTTCACGCCAACAGAAGCGGCCCAAGCGCGGGTCGCCGCGCGCCATTCCTCCAAGGTTTTGTATTTTCCCCATTGCAGAGGTCCGGCCCGGCGGAGAGGTGATGCCAAGTCGCGGCTCACATGCAAAGTGGTGGGTGGCGGAGCTTGGGGGCGGCGGGATGGAGGTGAACCGGGTGGTGTCCACGAGCCTTCCGAGACCAACTCGTCGTCCAAAACCACAAACAGGTCCGGACGAGCCCTCTTGCGCGGCCTGGGGCAAGAGCCGGATTGGGGGGGAGCTCAAGGGATGCTGTTGCTAAGCAAGCAGCAACAATGGCCGCGACGGCAAGCAACACAGGCGCGTTGACCGGGGATGATTGAACACGCGTGCCTGTTCTGGGCCCAGAACTCGCATGGGAGCATGATGGCAATGGAGAGGAGGGAAGACGGGGAAGGTGGTAGTGGGAGTGGTGGGGGTGGAGTGGAAGTAGCGGAGGTGGTGGTATGGTGAAGCAATGGGAAACTTCTGGGGACAGAACTCAAGTTGGGGGGGATGTGGTGTCAATTTATAGACACGGATTGGGAACTGCGTCGCGGCTGCGCGCTCAGCATTGGAGGCAAGCAGTCTCAGCATTAGGGTATGCGGAGTGCTCAGCAGCAGCCGCTGTTTGGCTCCGCATCTGGTGGACGGGTCGGGCTCAGCATTGAATGCGGCGTGGGCGGCAATCCGCCCCAGAGATCGGATTCAGAAGGTAGTGCCCTTGACTAGGTTTGCGGGCGCGCCGGTTTGGATACGTAGGGGCGGAGCAATCCGCGGGCTATGAAGGAACAGATGAAGCGCGCGGATCATGCCGTATATTACTGAACACCCACGACGGGCGCGGACAAACGGATACGGACAGGCGCGGGGGGCTCCGAGTAGGGCGCGGTGCGAGGACCGCGTCATGATAAGGACAAACCGGATGGACGGAACAGCGTACGGACAACGGGGGGAGTTTGGTACGGAGGAGGTGGGGAGAGGAGGCTAGGGTTTCTGTTTCGGGATTGTTTTCTGTTTCTTTGTCATACTGTCATTTGCGCGTGTACTTAGGTTAGGGTTGAGGGGGAGGACTTATCCTCACTCCCAACTCCGGGTTAGAGGAGAGGATGGATGGAGGCAGAGGAAGAAGAATCACATCACATCATCGGATTGGATCACTCATCTCACCAAGAGATTAAAGGAACTCATACCGGATACACATCCAGGTGGAAAGTTCTTAGGATTGAAGGATTGGCAATTTCTCTCTCTCTCTCTACTTTTCTTTATCTCTTTATCTCTTTATTTCTATTTCTCATTTGAGTGCAACTTTGGACATCCTCATCTCCTTTCAAACGCAGGGAACTGTTAACTTCCAAACCTTGGGACAATTATAGGGGGATAACCTTTATTCTTTCCACAGCGGGAGGCGGGTATGTGTACCAAGACGGCTTTGCTGAAAGCCAGTGATTGCAGTGGTTTGGAGGCGGCGTCTGTAGGGAGTAATTCCTGCATTTTTCTCATGGAAAGTGCGGAGTTGTAATCAAACACAACCCAAGTTGGGGTGAAGTGGCAACTTACTACCATCCCCCATTTATTTGGGTCCAGAAAATGACTAATGTCCGAGTAGGGCTTGTAGCCCAGGAGCACTAAAGGCTTGAACCTTAAATCAATTTTTGATGGGGGAAGACAGTGCACATGAACCTTGATCCCAAATGGGATCGATTTCAGTACATTGCATATTGGCTCAATGGTGGTGTTGACATCAAGCAGTGCACTAACCAGCAACTTCCAGTCCAATGCCGCTGATGGTAGAAGGTTGATCAACATGGATGAATACCAAGCCGCCTCTTCCTAATAATTAATTGGAACGTCTTATTGTGCCAAGAGACACATCATCTTAGTGAGGATGGTCTGATTAAATCATTTGGCCAGTCTGTTGGTTTGGGGTGAGTTGGGCGGGCCTTACTCTAGAACAATCCCCTGGGTAGAGAGGAAGTTCCAAATTTTAGTTGAACCAAACTCTCCACCTCTATTGCAGTGCAGAAACACAGGGACTACATTGAGTTGATTCTTAATCTCACGAATGTAGCTTACAATTTTATCCTCAGCATTGGACTTGTTTTTCTGGATGTATGTCCTGTTGAAGCTGGAGAAGTCGTCTATGATGACCAGGATGTAGGATGCTGATTGCTTGCAAGGTGGAGTAACCTGCAGTATATCAAGGTGAATTCTGAAAAAGGGTGAATTGGAGGTGGGCATGGGATTAGAATGGGACTTTTGATTGATTTTTCATTGCATGCATATATTGCACTTGGTCAGCAAGGGAAATGGAGATGGAGAGGGAATGTTATGGATAGGGAGAAATTTTTTGAGATAGATGTCTGAAGGGTTTCCAAGGGTGACGTGCCAATCAACGTTGGAGGCTGATAGTCTAACTGAGTTGATATTGGAGGGTTATTTGTGAAATTAGATGTACAGGTTACCAATTCTTGGGAACCAATAAACAATAAAATTGGCCAGTTTCACAAGAGCTTTGAAATGTTTGTGTACCAACTTTAGTCCATGGTCTTCAAGTTGAGTGGCCAACACAATATTTTGTGGACCATCTGGAGCATAGAAGACCAGGAAGATTACTGTCCCTCCAATTTTAAGTTTCCCTAAATGGGTGACCCTGATGTTGCGGCCGTATGTACTGAGTTGTTTTGTGACTGGCGTTGGATCTTGCAACAGAGACAGGTTGTACATGGTCAAACTAGAGGCTCCCAAGTTGTATACCAATTTGCATGAGGGGGTTTTCACGTCTTAGGTGGAGTATAGAGTGTCCTTGGAGATCACAAACCCGCAGTCCTCTGGTTCTATAGACTGCTTGGTGATGAGGTTGGCGTCATTGGTGGGGTCCTTGGTTTGGCAGTCTTTGGCTTCTTCTTTTACAATATTGACAGAATGCATTTTTTGTAGTTGTTTAAGCTCCCTGTCTAGTCTTTTGATCTGGGCAGCTAGAGAGGAAAATTGTGTAGGGGTCTGAGGGTTCCTCCAAGTGGGAACTTCTGAGCAGGGTTGGAAAGGAGCGGGGAGAGTTTCTTTTTCAGGAGGTTTCACAACATGGTTTCTGTGGGATCTGTGGTTAGTCTGTTGATTACGCTTAATAGGGTTTGATGTGTAGTAGGTGTTCTTGTTAGAGTTGGATTCTTGTTGTGAGTCTTCAAGAAGTACTCTGGTGGACACAGACTCAAGAAAGAATGGTCAAATTTTGTAAAGCTTTGAGGTGATTATGGAGATTAGGTTGTCCATTCTAAGACGTTTGATAAAGAATATGGCTGCCAGGGGGGAGGAAACATTCATTATTTGGTTTTCTCTGGGTTGAGCTTTGATCATTTTGGACAGGTTGATATATGCTTCCTTAAATGCAGACATATGTTCCCATAAGCTTTATACTGGTTTGGAGGTTAGGTTAACTAGTTGTATAAACGCATCCCCAATAACAATGAGGGATTTTTTTCCGCATTCAATCACAATCAGATGGTAGGCCTTGCTGAGCTTGATGCATGAGAGTAAGTCCCTATCCACAAAGTTTTGTAGTATGCTTAGGGCGAGGGCTTTCTTTTTTCAATAAGTTTTTGTACCTAGGTTTTGTTTGATCCACTCATTGTTTGAAATCTCCTTGTGCCCCTAACCAATGATAATGTCTTCAAACACGCTCTTCCAGTGATGCCAATTGGTCAAGTTAGCTTGATGATCTTTGACCTTTTAGAGTAGTCATCATCTGAGTCGTCCAATTGGGGTATAGGAATGGGGTGTCCTTCATCCATATCTGATAGGTACCTAGGTGAAAGGTGATTCTAGTTATCTAATCAAGAGTCAATAGGATTAAGAGTAGTCTTTTGCTACCATGATATTATTTCACAAGAAACTTTATTTAAATCCTTGTAATGACCTCTTGTAGTAGTATAGACTAAGAACATGAGATGAAATAGATGAAGCAAGTTGTGAGTGAAACAATAGAAAAGATAAGATATAGAGTTTATATCTACATTTGAGCGTTACCTGAATCTTGTACACTAAAAGTATGCTTGGTTGGTTGGTTGCAGCCAAGAGTTTGTGTTTTACTAAGAAATCAGGCTAAGATGTGAGGATAGTGAGAATGAAAGAAGAAAGATAGCAGAGACAATAAGACAATAAGTAAGGAACAGATGGAGCAGTGGAGACTGAGATAGCAATAGATATATATTGTTGCATAGTTGTCCTACCTCCTCTGAATCTTGTACTAGCTCCTCCTGGATTCTGCAATCTTCACAAAGGGTGGTTTGTTAGTGTTTGGAGGACCTAGGTGAGACAGACTGGGCTTGGACAACTTTGACAGGTTGAGACAGGCAATGCGGGAAGGTTGGAGTGGGGAGATGGAGATAGGGCGGATTAAGAAAGACAGATGGAAAGAAACATAAAGGTAAAGGAGGCAAAGATGTATTGATATCTTGCTCAGGCAGGAATTGACCAAGTGCGTAGGGTAGAATTGAGTATTGCGCGCAGCTGCAGCGGCTTGGACTCGCGGTTGGCTGAGAGTTAGGTAGCTCAAGGAATTTCTAAATCACATCTAAGTCATGAATGGCTGTTCACAAATCACAAATCCAGGGTTGTGAGTAAAAAAATTCAAAAATTAAAAATTAAAATTAGAATAAATAAAAATTAAGGGCTTGAATTACCAAAAATAAAATAATCAAAGAGGCAAAAAAAGAGTTCTAAAGTTAAATGAGATTTTTTTTTTCAAAGTTTTTTGATTTTTTGAATAGTTTTTTTCAGGTAAAAAAGTAAATTCAAAAAATCTGCAAAAAATATTAAAAATTTATTGGTTTTTTTTATAACCTCCTGAGAGCTTGAAAAATCAAAATAATGAATTAAACAGGCAGATAGGAGCATCCAGAAGTCCAAGGAGAAATTTGGGTTTTGATTTGTTTGATTTTTTGAATAAATCTTTTAAGGTGAAAGAATAAATGCAAAAAATCTTCAGAAAGTACTGTAAGGTTCTTTCATTGTTGGTTAAACTTGATTAGAGCTGAAATAACCAAAAAAAAATTAATTAAAAATGCAAACAGAAAGATCCCAAAACAATTTTTTCTTTTTTTATTTTATTTTATTAATATTGTTTCTAGATTTTTGAAGGGCTTCTAATGCCTTGAAAATGATCAAAGAGCTAGTTTGGGGTTCCTAGGTACCCCTAATTACCCCTTAAAATAGGCCATTTGAGGCTTTTTTTCTCCAAATTAGCCAAAAGTGTTGTTCAACAATATTGGAGCTGTGAACCTCTGTTTGCAACTCTTTGAGCTGTGAACCTCTGTTCACAACTCTTATAGCTGTGACAAATCTTGTAGCTGTGAATCTCTGTTCACAACTCTTGTAGCTGTGAACCTCTGTTCACAACTCTTGGAGCTGTGAACCTCTGTTCACAACTCTTTGAGCTGTGAAGCTCTGTTAACAGCTCTTTGAGCTGTGAAACTCTGTTCACAACTCTTGTAGCTGTGAAACTCTGTTCACAACTCTTGTAGCTGTGAACCTCTGTTCACAACTCTTTGAGCTGTGAAGCTCTGTTAACAGCTCGTTGAGCTGTGAACCTCTGTTCACAACTCTTTGAGCTGTGAACCTCTGTTCACAACTCTTTGAGCTGTGAACCTCTGTTCACAACTCTTTGAGCTGTGAACCTCTGTTGACAACTCTTTGAGCTGTGAACCTCTGTTGACAACTCTTTGGGCTGTGAACATCTGTTCACAACTCTTTGAGCTGTGAACCTCTGTTCACAACTCTTTGAGCTGTGAACCTCTATTCACAACTCTTTGAGCTGTGAACCTCTGTTCACAACTCTTTGAGCTGTGAACCTCTGTTCACAACTCTTTGAGCTGTGAACCTCTATTCACAACTCTTTGAGCTGTGAACCTCTGTTCACAACTCTTTGAGCTGTGAACCTCTGTTCACAACTCTTTGAGCTGTGAACCTCTGTTCACAACTCTTTGAGCTGTGAACCTCTATTCACAACTCTTTGAGCTGTGAACCTCTGTTCACAACTCTTTGAGCTGTGAACCTCTGTTCACAACTCTTGGAGCTGTGAACCTCTGTTCACAACTCTTTGAGCTGTGAACCTCTGTTCACAACTCTTTGAGCTGTGAACCTCTGTTCACAACTCTTTGAGATGTGAACCTCTGTTCACAACTCTTTGAGCTGTGAACCTCTGTTCACAACTCTTTGAGCTGTGAACCTCTGTTCACAACTCTTTGAGCTGTGAACCTCTGTTCACAACTCTTTGAGCTGTGAACCTCTGTTCACAACTCTTTGAGCTGTGAACCTCTGTTCACAACTCTTTGAGCTGTGAACCTCTGTTCACAACTCTATGAGCTGTGAACCTCTGTTCACAACTCTTTGAGCTGTGAACCTCTGTTCACAACTCTTTGAGCTGTGAACCTCTGTTCACAACTCTTTGAGCTGTGAACCTATGTTCACAACTCTTTGAGCTGTGAACCTCTGTTCACAACTCTTTGAGCTGTGAACCTCTGTTCACAACTCTTTGAGCTGTGAACCTCTGTTCACAACTCTTTGAGCTGTGAACCTCTGTTCACAACTCTTTGAGCTGTGAACCTCTGTTCACAACTCTTTGAGCTGTGAACCTCTGTTCACAACTCTTTGAGCTGTGAACCTCTGTTCACAACTCTTTGAGCTGTGAACCTCTGTTCACAACTCTTTGAGCTGTGAACCTCTGTTCACAACTCTTTGAGCTGTGAACCTCTGTTCACAACTCTTTGAGCTGTGAACCTCTGTTCACAACTCTTTGAGCTGTGAACCTCTGTTCACAACTCTTTGAGCTGTGAACCTCCGTTCACAACTCTTTGAGCTGTGAACCTCTGTTCACAACTCTTTGAGCTGTGAACCTCTGTTCACAACTCTTTGAGCTGTGAACCTCTGTTCACAACTCTTTGAGCTGTGAACCTCTATTCACAACTCTTTGAGCTGTGAACCTCTGTTCACAACTCTTTGAGCTGTGAACCTCTGTTCACAACTCTTTGAGCTGTGAACCTCTGTTCACAACTCTTTGAGCTGTGAACCTCTGTTCACAACTCTTTGAGCTGTGAACCTCTGTTCACAACTCTTTGAGCTGTGAACCTCTGTTCACAACTCTTTGAGCTGTGAACCTCTGTTCACAACTCTTTGAGCTGTGAACCTCTGTTCACAACTATTTGAGCTGTGAACCTCTGTTCACAACTCTTTGAGCTGTGAACCTCTGTTCACAACTCTTTGAGCTGTGAACCTCTGTTCACAACTCTTTGAGCTGTGAACCTCTGTTCACAACTCTTTGAGCTGTGAACCTCTGTTCACAACTCTTTGAGCTGTGAACCTCTGTTCACAACTCTTTGAGCTGTGAACCTTTGTTCACAACTCTTTGAGCTGTGAACCTCTGTTCACAAGTCTTTGAGCTGTGAACCTCTGTTCACAACTCTTTGAGCTGTGAACCTCTGTTCACAACTCTTTGAGCTGTGAACCTCTGTTCACAACTCTTTGAGCTGTGAACCTCTGTTCACAACTCTTTGAGCTGTGAACCTCTGTTCACAACTCTTTGAGCTGTGAACCTCTGTTCACAACTCTTTGAGCTGTGAACCTCTGTTCACAACTCTTTGAGCTGTGAACCTCTGTTCACAACTCTTTGAGCTGTGAACCTCTGTTCACAACTCTTTGAGCTGTGAACCTCTGTTCACAACTCTTTGAGCTGTGAACCTCTGTTCACAACTCTTTGAGCTGTGAACCTCTGTTCGAAACTCTTTGAGCTGTGAACCTCTGTTCACAACTCTTTGAGCTGTGAACCTCTGTTCACAACTCTTTGAGCTGTGAACCTCTGTTCACAACTCTTTGAGCTGTGAACCTCTGTTCACAACTCTTTGAGCTGTGAACCTCTGTTCACAATTCTTTGAGCTGTGAACCTCTGTTCACAACTCTTTGAGCTGTGAACCTCTGTTCACAACTCTTTGAGCTGTGAACCTCTGTTCACAACTCTTTGAGCTGTGAACCTCTGTTCACAACTCTTTGAGCTGTGAACCTCTGTTCACAACTCTTTGAGCTGTGAACCTCTGTTCACAACTCTTTGAGCTGTGAACCTCTGTTCACAACTCTTTGAGCTGTGAACCTCTGTTCACAACTCTTTGAGCTGTGAACCTCTGTTCACAACTCTTTGAGCTGTGAACCTCTGTTCACAACTCTTTGAGCTGTGAACCTCTGTTCACAACTCTTTGAGCTGTGAACCTCTGTTCACAACTCTTTGAGCTGTGAGCCTCTGTTCACAACTCTTTGAGCTGTGAACCTCTGTTCACAAATCTTTGAGCTGTGAACCTCTGTTCACAACTCTTTGAGCGGTGAACCTCTGTTCACAACTCTTTGAGCTGTGAACCTCTGTTCACAACTCTTTGAGCTGTGAACCTCTGTTCACAACTCTTTGAGCTGTGAACCTCTGTTCACAACTCTTTGAGCTGTGAACCTCTGTTCACAACTCTTTGAGCTGTGAACCTCTGTTCACAACTCTTTGAGCTGTGAACCTCTGTTCACAACTCTTTGAGCTGTGAACCTCTGTTCACAACTCTTTGAGCTGTGAACCTCTGTTCACAACTCTTTGAGCTGTGAACCTCTGTTCACAAACCTTTGAGCTGTGAACCTCTGTTCACAACTCTTTGAGCTGTGAACCTCTGTTCACAACTCTTTGAGCTGTGAACCTCTGTTCACAACTCTTTGAGCTGTGAACCTCTGTTCACAACTCTTTGAGCTGTGAACCTCTGTTCACAACTCTTTGAGCTGTGAACCTCTGTTCACAACTCTTTGAGCTGTGAACCTCTGTTCACAACTCTTTGAGCTGTGAACCTCTGTTCACAACTCTTTGAGCTGTGAACCTCTGTTCACAACTCTTTGAGCTGTGAACCTCTGTTCACAACTCTTTGAGCTGTGAACCTCTGTTCACAACTCTTTGAGCTGTGAACCTCTGTTCACAACTCTTTGAGCTGTGAACCTCTGTTCACAACTCTTTGAGCTGTGAACCTCTGTTCACAACTCTTTGAGCTGTGAACCTCTGTTCACAACTCTTTGAGCTGTGAACCTCTGTTCACAACTCTTTGAGCTGTGAACCTCTGTTCACAACTCTTTGAGCTGTGAACCTCTGTTCACAACTCTTTGAGCTGTGAACCTCTGTTCACAACTCTTTGAGCTGTGAACCTCTGTTCACAACTCTTTGAGCTGTGAACCTCTGTTCACAAACCTTTGAGCTGTGAACCTCTGTTCACAACTCTTTGAGCTGTGAACCTCTGTTCACAACTCTTTGAGCTGTGAACCTCTGTTCACAACTCTTTGAGCTGTGAACCTCTGTTCACAAAACTTTGAGCTGTGAACCTCTGTTCACAACTCTTTGAGCTGTGAACCTCTGTTCACAACTCTTTGAGCTGTGAACATCTGTTCACAACTCTTTGAGCTGTGAACATCTGTTCACAACTCTTTGAGCTGTGAACATCTGTTCACAACTCTTTGAGCTGTGAACATCTGTTCACAACTCTTTGAGCTGTGAACATCTGTTCACAACTCTCTGAGCTGTGAAACTCTGTTCAAAATTCTTTGAGCTGTGAACCTCTGTTCACAACTCTTTGAGCTGTGAACCTCTGTTCACAACTCTTTGAGCTGTGAACCTCTGTTCACAACTCTTTGAGCTGTGAACTTCTGTTCACAACTCTTTGAGCTGTGAACCTCTGTCCACAACTCTTTGAGCTGTGAACCTCTGTTCACAACTCTTTGAGCTGTGAACCTCTGTTCACAACTCTTTGAGCTGTGAACCTCTGTTCACAACTCTTTGAGCTGTGAACCTCTGTTCACAACTCTTTGAGCTGTAAACCTCTGTTCACAAATCTTTGAGCTCTGAACCTCTGTTCACAAATCTTTGAGCTGTGAACCTCTGTTCACAACTCTTTGAGCTATGAACCTCTGTTCACAACTCTTTGAGCTGTGAACCTCTGTTCAAAACTCTTTGAGCTGTGAACCTCTGTTCACAACTCTTTGAGCTGTGAACCTCTGTTCACAACTCTTTGAGCTGTGAACCTCTGTTCACAACTCTTTGAGCTGTGAGCCTCTGTTCACAACTCTTTGAGCTGTGAACCTCTGTTCACAACTCTTTGAGCTGTGAACCTCTGTTCACAACTCTTTGAGCTGTGAACCTCTGTTCACAACTCTTTGAGCTGTGAACCTCTGTTCACAACTATTTGAGCTGTGAACCTCTGTTCACAACTCTTTGAGCTGTGAACCTCTGTTCACAACTCTTTGAGCTGTGAACCTCTGTTCACAACTCTTTGAGCTGTGAACCTCTGTTCACAACTCTTTGAGCTGTGAACCTCTGTTCACAAAACTTTGAGCTGTGAACCTCTGTTCACAACTCTTTGAGCTGTGAACCTCTGTTCACAACTCTTTGAGCTGTGAACCTCTGTTCACAACTCTTTGAGCTGTGAACCTCTGTTCACAACTCTTTGAGCTGTGAACCTCTGTTCACAACTCTTTGAGCTGTGAACCTCTGTTCACAACTCTTTGAGCTGTGAACCTCTGTTCACAACTCTTTGAGCTGTGAACCTCTGTTCACAACTCTTTGAGCTGTGAACCTCTGTTCACAACTCTTTGAGCTGTGAACCTCTGTTCACAACTCTTTGAGCTGTGAACCTCTGTTCACAACTCTTTGAGCTGTGAACCTCTGTTCACAACTCTTTGAGCTGTGAACCTCTGTTCACAACTCTTTGAGCTGTGAACCTCTGTTCACAACTCTTTGAGCTGTGAACCTCTGTTCACAACTCTTTGAGCTGTGAACCTCTGTTCACAACTCTATGAGCTCTCAACCTCTGTTCACAACTCTTTGAGCTGTGAACCTCTGTTCACAACTCTTTGAGCTGTGAACCTCTGTTCACAACTCTATGAGCTCTCAACCTCTGTTCACAACTCTTTGAGCTGTAAACCTCTGTTCACAACTCTTTGAGCTGTGAACCTCTGTTCACAACTCTTTGAGCTGTGAACCTCTGTTCACAACTCTTTGAGCTGTAAACCTCTGTTCACAACTCTTTGAGCTGTGAACCTCTGTTCACAACTCTTTGAGCTGTGAACCTCTGTTCACAACTCTTTGAGCTGTGAACCTCTGTTCACAACTCTTTGAGCTGTGAACCTCTGTTCACAACTCTTTGAGCTGTGAACCTCTGTTCACAACTCTTTGAGCTGTGAACCTCTGTTCACAACTCTTTGAGCTGTGAACCTCTGTTCACAACTCTTTGAGCTGTGAACCTCTGTTCACAACTCTTTGAGCTGTGAACCTCTGCTCACAACTCTTTGAGCTGTGAACCTCTGTTCACAATTCTTTGAGCTGTGAACCTCTGTTCACAACTCTTTGAGCTGTGAACCTCTGTTCACAACTCTTTGAGCTGTGAACCTTTGTTCACAACTCTTCGAGCTGTGAACCTCTGTTCACAACTCTTTGAGCTGTGAACCTTTGTTCACAACTCTTCAAGCTGTGAACCTCTGTTCACAACTCTTTGAGCTGTGAACCTCTGTTCACAACTCTTTGAGCTGTGAACCTCTGTTCACAACTCTTTGAGCTGTGAACCTCTGTTCACAACTCTTTGAGCTGTGAACCTCTGTTCACAACTCTTTGAGCTGTGAACCTCTGTTCACAACTATTTGAGCTGTGAACCTCTGTTCACAACTCTTTGAGCTGTGAACCTCTGTTCACAACTCTTTGAGCTGTGAACCTCTGTTCACAACTCTTTGAGCTGTGAACCTCTGTTCACAACTCTTTGAGCTGTGAACCTCTGTTCACAACTCTTTGAGCTGTGAACCTCTGTTCACAACTCTTTGAGCTGTGAACCTCTGTTCACAACTCTTTGAGCTGTGAACCTCTGTTCACAACTCTTTGAGCTGTGAACCTCTGTTCACAACTCTTTGAGCTGTGAACCTCTGTTCACAACTCTTTGAGCTGTGAACCTCTGTTCACAACTCTTTGAGCTGTGAACCTCTGTTCACAACTCTTTGAGCTGTGAACCTCTGTTCACAACTCTTTGAGCTGTGAACCTCTGTTCACAACTCTTTGAGCTGTGAACCTCTGTTCACAACTCTTTGAGCTGTGAACCTCTGTTCACAACTCTTTGAGCTGTGAACCTCTGTTCACAACTCTTTGAGCTGTGAACCTCTGTTCACAACTCTTTGAGCTGTGAACCTCTGTTCACAACTCTTTGAGCTGTGAACCTCTGTTCACAACTCTTTGAGCTGTGAACCTCTGTTCACAACTCTTTGAGCTGTGAACCTCTGTTCACAACTCTTTGAGCTGTGAACCTCTGTTCACAACTCTTTGAGCTGTGAACCTCTGTTCACAACTCTTTGAGCTGTGAACCTCTGTTCACAACTCTTTGAGCTGTGAACCTCTGTTCACAACTCTTTGAGCTGTGAACCTCTGTTCACAACTCTTTGAGCTGTCAACGTCTGTTCACAACTCTTTGAGCTGTGAACCTCTGTTCACAACTCTTTGACCTGTCAACGTCTGTTCACAACTCTTTGAGCTGTGAACGTCTGTTCACAACTCTTTGAGCTGTCAACGTCTGTTCACAACTCTTTGAGCTGTGAACGTCTGTTCACAACTCTTTGAGCTGTGAACGTCTGTTCACAACTCTTTGAGCTGTGAACGTCTGTTCACAACTCTTTGAGCTGTGAACGTCTGTTCACAATTCTTTGAGCTGTGAACGTCTGTTCACAACTCTTTGAGCTGTGAACGTCTGTTCACAACTCTTTGAGCTGTGAACGTCTGTTCACAACTCTTTGAGCTGTGAACGTCTGTTCACAACTCTTTGAGCTGTGAACCTCTGTTCACAACTCTTTGAGCTGTGAACGTCTGTTCACAACTCTTTGAGCTGTGAACCTCTGTTCAAAACTCTTTGAGCTGTGAACCTCTGTTCACAACTCTTTGAGCTGTGAACCTCTGTTCACAACTCTTTGAGCTGTGAACCTCTGTTCACAACTCCATGAGCTGTGAACCTCTGTTCACAACTCTTTGAGCTGTGAACCTCTGTTCAAAACTCTTTTAGCTGTGAACCTCTGTTCACAACTCTTTGAGCTGTGAACCTCTGTTCACAACTCCTTGAGCTGTGAACCTCTGTTCACAACTCTTTGAGCTGTGAACCTTGAGAAAGAATTGATGGGTTGATTAACCTGGCCCAGGCTGTTTGTATTTCAAGGATCAGATGAGCTGACAGCAAACAACCAGTAAAGAAAAACAACCACAGAAAAAAGGCAAATAACAAACAGAAGCTCTACGTCTTCAGGCTGGGTGATGGCCTTGAGTAGACTAAGTAGAGAAGATAAGACACGTTGATAGACAGACCACTCCTTCCAGGATAACTTGAAGACTACAGGGTTGCAAGGGATTCAGCTCCCAATGTTGAGTTGACAACTTTGTTGGAACCTACTGCAGGTTGGAATGATTGTGATCAGATTATTGAGTTTGAGTCAAGTTTGAGTCAAAGAGAAATTAGCTGATTAGTTTGATGATCCTATGATGTGATGTCAAAGTAACTGGTGGTGGTCAAGAGTCTGAGTGCAATGAGCGGCAATGAGACAAGAAATTCAAAGAATGAGACGGAGATGCAAAAGAAATAAAGAGACAAGAATGGAAGGAGTTATGAACCAAGGAAGTTTTTTCACATGGTTCAGTCAAGAGCTGGTTGGACAGTTGACAGTAATGTGACAGGTAATTGGATTTGAAACTTCTCATCCTCACGCGCGCTTGTGGGAGTAGCCACTCCTTGGGAAATTGGAGATTGGAGAAATGAAGAGTGAGATGAGAACAAACATCTTTGACAAGTATCTTCAACATGCCCGCTCAACTCAACATCAGGAAGGTGCAAAAGATCCTATGTGCTTAGAGAGTCTTTTTGAAAGATGAGGTGCTGGCTTCCTTTGTGAGGGATTCGGCTAGCATGTCTTGTGAAGAAATGAGTTTGATGTCAATTACTTGATCATTCCAATCATTTTGTAAGCTCTTCAATTTGATGTTGATGTACTTGGCATGTGACTTACATCCAAATTTCTTGATTTTATCATTCAGATCCTTGTTGTCAATCAGGTGGATTGGTGGTAGGGTTTGGGTTCACCAAATCTTGCTGATCAAGTTGTTGATCCACCACCCTTCAAGATGAGTGGCAGAAAAGGCGTTGTATTCCAACTCAGTAGAAGAGTGAGCTATGCACCATTGACTTTGACTAGTCCAGTAGATTGGAGACCCTTTGAAAAGGCAAACAAAGCCCGTTTGGGACAATCTTGTAATTGGGTCATCTCTGCAGGTGGCATTGCTATAAACAACTAATCGCATCGCTGGTGTCCTTGCTCAAAAGACCAATTGATAATAAATTCTCTTCAGAAGGTACCTCCAGACGTGTTCCCCTTCCTTCCAATGCTGGATACCTGGCTCTTCCAAAAAACGGGCAAGATTTGACACCGCAAATCTAATGTCCGGTCAAGCCAAGGTGTCAATGAAGTTCAATTGACCTATTGGCAAACAATAACTTCTGCCCAGCTTCTTGAAAGCCTCTATTTCAGGTGGAGATGCAGGCTTGAGATGCAGACTGGATGTTGTGGTGTTGTATTTATAACCTTTTGTTGAGAGCTGCGTTGTGGGCTGCGTGCTCAGCAGTTGGGTAGGTTGGGCTCAGCATTTGGGTGCGCCCGGTCTCAGCAGTGCCTGCTGAGAGCTCAGCAGCAGCCGCTGCGGGCTCAGCAGTAGGAATTGCGGGGCTCAGCACCAGGTGGGGGTTGGGTCTACTCTGAGGGCACCGGGCCGCAACCCGCCCAGGAAACGGGGACCAAGTGATGGAGCCGGCCCGACCAAGCTTGCAGGGGGCTAGTCCGGAAGGCAAGGGCGGGGCAATTGGGGGTTAGGTGCGCGCGGGCCAACTTGCGAACCGCAAGGTCCGCGGACGCGCGCGGGCGGGCAAACCGGGGGGCTCCAAGTAGGGCGTGGGCGGGCAAACCGGGGGGCTCCAAGTAGGGCGTGGGCGGGCGAACCGGGGGGCTCCAAGTAGGGCGCGGCGGAGGGCCGCGCCATGAGAAGGATGAACCGGGCATGCGTCAATATTGAAGGGCATGGGTATGGGGCAAGGAATGGGGGGGGTAGGGTTGGGCTAGGGTTCTGTGCTTAGGGGTTGTGTTTCATTGTTCTTTTGCTTTTGTAGTTGTACTTAGGTTAGGGTTGAAGGGGGGGGATCCAAGTCCTCACCCTCAACTCTGGGTTGGGTTACAAGGGATCAATCCATCAATCAATCCATCAACCCATCAGAGAAGGAAAGGAAAGGAAGAGGATGGATTGAAGGAAGAAGAATACATCTCATTATCTCTCTTTTATCTCACTACACTTAAGAACTCATTGCGTCCAACCTCCTTACAGAAGCCTAGATCAATAACTTCTGGACTTGCGGACAACTTAGGAGGGTAACTCTCCTTTGGTTTCCACAATGTGCAGGGGTTATTTAAGGGTTTTGCATCAATTAAGTCCATCTCTTCCAGTCCTTTTTTAATTTGATTTGGAAGAGATAGAGCAATAAAATCCTTCCCTTTTTCTACCTTCATTCCTAGTAGAGTGTCTACCTTGTGGGCCAAAGAATCTTTGAATTTATCTAAGAACTTCTTCTTGAAATTGTCAACGTTCCCAACTACTATTAAGTCATTGACATGGAAGAAAAGAGACATGACTTTTTCACGATGGAGATAGAGAAAAGGATTTCTGTCACTCTCCTCAAATTTGTTTTCTTTGATCCACAAGTTGAGGGTTTTGTACCAGTTGAGGGGTGCCTGCTTGAGGCCATACAACGACTTCTTTAGTTTCAAATATTTGGCCGTTCTTTTTGATCCAGTTGGGGTCTTGATAAATACATCTTCCACCAGTAGAGCGTGAAGAAACACCCCCTTAACGTCAAACTGAAGGATTTTAAGATTTTGGTCAACTGAGTAGCTTAGCAGAGCCTGTAAGGAGGCAACTTTGCCTTTAGGAGCAAAGGTATTGAAATAATCAATGCCATACCTCTGTTTGAAGCCTTGAACACACACCCTAACTTTCAAAGAGGATTCTCCAGTATGAAGGTCTTGCTTACTTTGAAAAGCCCAGGTTGTGTTGAGTGGATTGAATACCTTGCTCTCATCCGCATCTTCCCATACACCAAGATCCTCAATTGTTTCAAGCTCTTTTTCAATAGGGGGGACCCAACTTGGTCGCTTAAGAGCCTTGTTTATGCTCTTTGGTAATGATTCAGAGTAGCACCCATATTGTTCTGGAGCCTTGAGCTTAGAGCAATTGCTCAATGTTGGCCTCAAAGTTTTCAGAACTTTGGATTCCGAGAGATTATTTTCAGAGGAGCTATTGTTGTTGTCGTGAGGCAAGTCACTTATGACTGGCTTTTGATCTTCAACATCCTCTGGGATCATTTCAATAGTTGGAGGTTCCTTTCCAGCTTCCTTGGCCGGAGCAACCACACCAACGGGGACCGCTTTGTCAAGAGAGTTGACAGGTGTATCTTGGTTCTTAAGAAACTTCACATGTTTGGTATCAACAATGTTGCCCGTTTTGGATAGAATCTTGTAGGAGTGAAGCTGAGGGTTGTAACCAATGAAGATTCCTTCTTTGCCTTTCCCTTCCAACTTTGATCTTGTTTTGTTATCCTTCAATTTCCTCACTACTTTTGATCCAATTGGTTGGAGATAGTTGACCAGAAGCTGGTTTTTGCGCATCATCTCCCGGGGAGACTTTTCCCCCTTTTTGGAAGGAATTTGATTCAGGGCCAGACAGCAACTTTGAATAACTACATGCCAGTAGTTTTTTGGTATTTTGGTTGAGCTAAAAACGGAATGCAGAGACTCCATTATTGTACAATTGGCTCTCTCAGCCTTTCCGTTATGCTGAGAGTGATAAGGCTCACTGACCAGGTGATTGATGGAGTTAGCTTTGAAGAATGACTTGAGAGTCTTGTTGAAAAACTCTCCCCCACCATTGGAGACAACTTTGATATGGTATTTCCCTTGTTTCTTTGCTTCATTTTGGATTAAAAATTTGATTTTTTCAACAGCCGCGTCCTTGGATGGAAGAGGGAAAGCAAAAAGATACCCCAACTTGTTGTCCATGACAGTCAATGAGTATCTATTTCCTCCTTTGCTGACTGGATTGAAGGGTCCCATTAGATCAAGATGAAGTCAATCAAAGACTTCAGCAGCAGGAGCTTGATTATTGTTGAAAGGCATATGATTGATCTTTCTCTTTTTGCATGCTAGAAACTCAAAAAGACTGCAAGAATCCTTCTTGATGGAGTAGCCCAGGTTCTTCTCCATTCTACCTAAACTTGCATGGCCCAGCTTCAGATGAAGATTGTGTAACACAGCTTGATTTAAGAAGCAAGAGGAGTCTTGTATTTTGGTGATTGCAGGAGAGGACTGAGAGACTTGATTCAAAGGTTTGTCAAAATTGATCATGAGGAGATTGTTCTCTATAGCACCAGTCAAAATTTGAGCTCCTGATTGATGGAGTGTGAAGACAGTTGGTTCCAATTTTGAGTTCACCTTCAAACTGCATCCTTTCTCCAGCAAAGCCCCAAGCAACACAAGGTTGACAGAGGCTTCAGGGACCCATGCAGCGTTCTTGAGATGAATCACCCTGCCAACGCACATGAGTTTCGCCGTACCAAGTCCTTGAATAGACAGTTGTGGAATATTCCCCAGGTATCTTTCACCTATCTTCTCCTACCGTGCCTCCGCGCAGAGTCCCTTACTATCTATTATTATTTCTGACCGCGCCTCTGGGCGCGGATGCGCACTGAAACTACAATGGGGACCTCAATGCGACTTTCTCGTACAAAATTGGACTGACTGCTGCAGTCCAATCTCACAACAATAAACGAACAATCTCATCCTCTCGACCTTCTTCAATTCTCTTCTTTCTTCTTCTATCCCATCTTTCTAAGTATCTCCCGCCTATCTTTCCTATCTATTTCTATTCCCATTCTTCTCTCTCTTCCAATCTCCTCGATGGCCATCCTCCCTACATCAAGTAAACTCCCAAACCTAATTCGCCAATCTCTGACCGGTAAGATGACAACTTCTACAACAAACTCTATTGAAGTCAATCTAACTCTACAATTCAAATAGTTCTTCTCCAGTACCTCAAATTCCTTGTTTTCTATTTCTTCTTTCCTTCTCAATTGTCTCATCGTCTACAGATCTCCTCTCAACTCAAAGCTGTCACCTTGAACAACATTCTTTGATCTACGCTGTAGGATTCTTCATTTCTTTCTCCATGTTTTCTATCTCTTTTAAGATTCTGTCTGATATATTTCTTTCTGTCTATTCCTGATCTCTCAGCCCAAGCTGGTTATAGTTCTCAAGAAATAAATCTCCAACTTATTACGGTTAAAAGCCAAAAGACCCTCCTACAAATCAAATCAACCAAGCCATGAACAAACCAGCCGGAGCAAACGACTACTTTCATCAAGTTGCCCTGAAGGCATTGGTTGACGCCATACCTCATTTGAATGAAGAGAATTATTCAATTTGGAAAGACAAGATGTTAATGTTGTTTGACCTCAAAGATATCAAGGACGCTATCACTCGAAATTCTGGCCCTCTGTCGTTAAAACAAGATTGGGAAATCAGGGCGATATTACTATCCAAGCTCGACAGTACCACCCATGCAAATGTTGTCAATTCCACAAACATTTCCTCCTCTAAACTCTTATGGGCCAAAATTATGAGAAGATTTGCTTCCTCAGAGACAGCTAACCAAGCAAGAGTCTTCAATCACTTCCTCCACTCCTTCTTCCGCGAAAATGCTATCAAAAGCTTCATCACCAAAATGAGAAAAGCCATAACAAGAATGATGGACGTTGGGATTGAGCTACCTAACAATATCTTGGCGTCCTTGTTACTATTCAAGTTCCCACCTACATGAGAAAACCTCAAGCAACAAATTATGCATATAGAGAAGAATCTGACGATGGACGTTGTTTTCAATCACCTCACCCAATACCACAACAAGAGAAAGGCACAGTCCAATCCAAATAAATCATCTACCAATGTCTCATTAGTCTTGACTAAGACAAGGAGCTACAAGGACAAGAAGAAAGCTAAGATGAGATGCCGCAAAGGATACCACAATCCCAACGCCCCTCACGCGGAGAGTTCATGCTTCCATCTACATCCCAAGATTGCACCTGAGTGGTGGATCAAACAAAAAAATGAGTGGAAAAACAAGATTAAGAAGAATCTGATGATCAACTACCACGCCTTGCTGACTCTATGGGTCAATTTGGATAATAACCCTAATCTGCTCTTAGACTCTGGAGCTAACGTACATATTTTTAATGATCTGAAGTTCTTCTCCTCCATAGAGCTACAAGAGGAGCCTGAGGAAATCAAGACCGGAAAACTAGAAGCTAATCTCAAAATACAAGGGATTGGATTGGTCAAACTTGAATGGAACGATTCTGTGATCACACTCAAAGATTGCGCCTATGTACCCGACATAGTTGTCAACATGATCAGTCCTGGACTCCTCGCAAAGAAGGGATGTAATCTCACTCAAACCTGAAAAACATTCAAGGTGACTAGAGAGGATCAAATTGTACTGAAGGGATTGATAAGAGATAATCTCTTTGTCATTGAAAAGCCACGCTTGACTGGCCAAAATAACGCAGTGAACTTCGTCAATCAAACCTCTCAACCATATACTCTATCAAAATTGCACAAGATGTACGGTCACGCGTCTATCTCCACTCTCAAACCTCTCCTAAAAGAACGCTTCTCAAATGACAAACTCCAGGCCTTTCAATGTGATAACTGCATCAAGAGCAAAATTACTAGATCTCCCTTTTCAAACACCTCCACTCCCGCTAGTAAGCCCTTAGAACAAATCCATCTCAATTTAGTTGGTCCGATCACTCCTCAGTTGAAGGCCGGCCATCATTACTTGCTCAATCTGGTTGACAACTATACCGGCTACCTTGCATCTTTTCCTCTAGCTTCCAAAGACCAAACATCTGAAACAATCATCAATCTTCTAGAAACCAAATATAAGCGTTTGAATTACTACCCCACCGAGATCTACTCAGACAAAGGAACGGAATTCAGCAATTCAACGTTAAAAGACTTTGCAAAAAGGAAATTTATCAAACTCCGCACTTCCAAGCCGTATCATCCACAACACAATGGACGAGTTGAAAGAGCCAATAGGACAATCATCAAATCTGCCCGGTCCACTTTCTCCTCATCCCGCCTTGCTAAGAACTATTGGCATGTAGTGACACGCAGCTGTTGTTTCATGTTAAATCAAATCCCTCGAGAAGGTAACCAATTGTTTCCCTGGGAACTCATGTTTGGTAAGACTCTCACAGCTAATTACTTACAAACCATAGGTTCCTCTGTGATCTACCTCGCCAACTGTCTTCAAAAAGGAAGAAAATTTGACGAAAAAGGTCTAGAAGGAGTCCTCATTGGATTCAACCCCATCTTCCATTCCTACTTGGTCCTAACTACGCTTGGAACTGTTGTGGAAACCAAGCACGTCAAGTTCCTCAAGAATCAGCTCAACAACTTTCCTTTCTACGAGCCACAAGGCTCTGACATCTTCTCTCAAACTGATTTGAATGCCTACGGAACTGACTTCTCAACCAATGAAAAACAATACCTAATTAGGGAGTCTACCCCTGAGCACTCTGACTTGGACTTGGATCAAGAAGACACTCTCCCATCCTCTTTGGAATCTCCACCTCCTCCTTCACATCCTGAACTCAAACAACCTTGTCATCAACCCAACCTCCGTCCGCAACACAAACTCCAAAAACCTCAAAGATACGGCTTCCACCACTACTACAAACCTCCATCTTATAAGGCCGCCAGGAAATGTTCCGAGTGGCCTAGGTGGAAAACAGCCTCCAAAGAAGAACTCAAATCAATTGAAATGCAAGAAGTTTGGGAAGAATATTACGGGGAACCAGACAACATACTAAACACAACTTGGGTATTCAAGGTTAAAGAAAAATTCCATGGAGAACCCATCAAATATAAAGCGCGCCTGTGCGTGCAAGGATTCAACCAGGTTCAAGGTGTAGATTTTGAAGAGACTTGGGCTCCAACGGGGAAACTTGGATGCCTTTGTCTTGCTTTGATCTACGGCTTGAAAAATCAAACGACTTTTACTCAATTTGATGTAAAGGGAGCTTTTCTTCACGCTCCCTTGAATGAAAAGGTAATAATCAGAACTCCCGAAGGATTGAATCGAAAATCTCCTTATCTCAAATTAAAAAAATTGCTCTATGGGCTACGTCAATTGCCTAAAAATTGGTACGACACACTTACCTCTTGGATCAAGTCCCAAGGATTCTGCGAATTCCGTCAGCAACCCCTGTTTATATCTCAACTCTAAATCAGCGGAAGTCCTCTACTTCCACGTTGATGATCTAATTCTGGCAGGAAGGTCTGACTTATTCGCAGTCAATTTCATAGAAAGATTCTCAAATTCTTCCTGTCATTCGCCAAATACAATCCTCGGGATGCTAATGCAATTTGACGGAGACAGTATATTCCTAAGCCAACCAAAACATATCAAGAGGGGCCTTGAAGAACTGGGTCTCACTGACTGCAAAAACATCAATACACCTCTCACTCAAAACTTTCATCTCGAACCGGCTTCAGATGAAGATCACGCGCAGTTTTGTCAACTGAATATCAACTACCAATCTGCAACCGGATTGCTGAATCATTTGTCTCAATATACTCGCCCGGACATTTCCTTTGCTGTCTCCAGTCTTGCAAGATTCAATGCAAAGCCGGGCCTCAGTCACTGGAAGGAAGTACGGAAAGTATGGAAGTACCTCAAGACCACAAAGGACTTCAAATTGACTCTTAAGTACGACTTGACTAAGGAATCTATCTCAAGCTATAGCAATGCAACGTGGGGAGACAACCCCATTTCTTGCAAGTCCCAAACTGGATACATAGTCTTACACTACGGTAGTCCGGTCCTTTGGAAATCCTCAACGCAACAAAATAATACATATTCCTCCACTGAGTATGAACTCAATGCCCTGATCAATTGCTACCTCGAATTGAAGTGGATCACCCATCTAGTTGAAGAAATACATGGCTCTACTTCCAATAAACCAACAATGTACGTAGATAATAAAGGTTTAGATGATAAAATAAAGAAATTTGGGTCACACTCCAAGTCACGACACATTGACATTAAAACTAAAGGCCTGCGGGAAGATTTTTCTCTTTCCAAGTTCAACTTGCGTCTTGTTCCCACCGCTGAAATGATAGCAGATCCTCTGACTAAAGCCACCTCCGTGGGGGCCCTTCATCTTCTTCAACAAATCATATTCCCCGATCAACCTAGTCAATCTTAAGTTGATTCCATCTTACCAGTCACGAGGGGTGTTGAATATTCCCCAGGTGTCTTTCACCTATCTTCTCCTACCGCGCCTCCGCGCAGAGTCCCTTACTATCTATTATCATTTCTGACCACGCCTCTGGGCGCGGATGCGCACTGAAACTACAGTGGGGACCCCGATGCGACTTTCTCGTACATACTCGGACTGACTGCTGCAGTCCAATCTCACAACAATCAAAGAACAATCTCATCCTCTCCTCATCCTCTTGACCTTCTTCAATTCTCTTCTTTCTTCTTCTATCCCATCTTTCTAAGTATCTCCCGCCTATCTTTCCTATCTATTTCTATTCCCATTCTTCTCTCTCTTCCAATCTCCTCAATGGCCATCCTCTCTCCATCAAGTAAACGCCCAGACCTAATTTGCCAATCTCTGACCGGTAAGATGACAACTTCTACAACAAACTCTATTGAAGTCAATCTAACTCTACAATTCAAATAGTTCTTCTCCAGTACCTCAAATTCCTTTTTTTCTATTTCTTCTTTCCTTCTCAATTGTCTCATCTTCTACAGATCTCCTCTAAAATTGAAGCTGTCACCTTGAACAACATTCTTTGATCTACGCTGTAGGATTCTTCATTTCTTTCTCCACGCTTTCTATCTCTTTTAAGATTCTGTCTGATATATTTCTTTCTGTCTATTCCTGATCTCTCAGCCCAAGCTGGTTATAGTTCTCAAGAAATAAATCTCCAACTTATTAACAGTCCTTCACCCTTTTTACCAGTTTTGATGATACCTTTTTCAGTTCCTTTGGTCAGAGTTTTAAAGGACTTTTCATTGTGAAACATGTGAATAGAAAATCAACTGTCCAGAATAAATCAATTTGAGTGGGGATCATCAAGATGATGAAAAGCACAAAAGAATGAGTAATAGTGAGAATTGGATTGATGCTTCTTCTTGAAATTATGTTTTGCTTTATTAGGAGGCCGGTCTGGTTGCAATTCAGGAAATTCTGCCCAGCAGGAAGATGGAGGATGGGACTTCACTAAGGGATTATGTTTCCCATTTTTGCACTTGGTGAGGTCGGGATCTTTTTGATTACTGGCGTGATACATGACAACATTGGTGTCAGCGGTTGTTCCAGCAGCTTTAGATTAGACTTTGTTCTTATGCTGGACCAAATGGTTTAGGACCAACATTACAGATAGTTCTCCGCCAGAATGCATGATCTGGGATTGCATTGACTTCAGGGACTTGGGTAGTTTGAAAAGAATGAGATATCTGAATATGTTGCTAGGTAAGTCAATTCCTACTTTGTCTAGTTTTCCCAAGTGAGCTTTCACAGAAGTGACAAATCCATCAATGTCATTCTGATCAAAACCTAGATAGAGAAAGTTGAAGAACATTCTTGCTCTATTGGCTTCCTGACTCAACGCAAAGTGATTTTTGGCGGCCATCCATATTAGCTTAGAAGAATTTTTTTTTTCCAACGTGATGATATTGGTATGAGTACCAGGTTCCAGTTTTGACATAAGATACCCAGCCATCTCATCATTGTTGGGTATTTTGACATGGGGGTTCTCAGAGTTGATCAAATCCAGAATGCCACACATCTTAAACAATTGTTCCATCTTCTTTCTCCATATTGAGTAGTTGGTTTCAGAGAGAAGTGGCGTGGATTCCATAAGAGATTTGAGTGCGAGTGCCTTAAAATTGCTTTCTACTCCCGGTCCAGGTGACGCAGTTGTTCTTGCCAGGTTGATTGAGCTTGAGTGATCCATTTTTTTTCTTTTAACCGTGAGAAAGAATTGATGTTTTGATTAACCTGGACCAGGCTGTTTGTATTTCAAGGATCAGATGAGCTGACAGAGAACAACCAGTAAATAAAAACAACCACAGAAGAAGGCAAATAACAAACAGAAGCTCTACGTCTACAGGCTGGGTGATGGCCTTGAGTAGACTAAGTAGAGAAGATAAGACACGTTGATAGACAGACCAATCCTTCCAGGATAACTTGAAGACTACAGGGTTCCAAGGGATTCAGCTCCTGATGTTGAGTTGACAACTTAGTTGGAACCTACCACAGGTTAGAATGATTGTGATCAGATTATTGAGTTTGAGTTGAGTTTGAGTCAAAGAGCAATTAGATGATTAGCTTGATGATCCTATGATGTGATGTTGAAGTAACTGGTGGTGGTTGAGAGTCTGAGTGCGATGAGCAGCAATGAGATGAGCAAGACAAAGAATGAGACGGAGACGCGAAAGAAATAAAGAGACAAGAATGAAAGGAGTTATGAACCAAGAAAGGTTTTTCACACGGTTCAGTCAAGATATGGTTGGACAGTTGACAGTAATGTGACAGGTAATTGGATTTGAAACTTCTCATCCTCATGCGCGCTTGTGGGAGTAGCCACTCCTTGGGAAATTGGAGATTGGAGAAATGAAGAGTGAGATGAGAACAAACATCTTTGACAAGTATCTTCAACAAACCTCTGTTCACAACTCTTTGAGCTGTGAACCTCTGTTCACAACTCTTTGAGCTGTGAACCTCTGTTCACAACTCTTTGAGCTGTGAACCTCTGTTCGCAACTCTTTGAGCTGTGAACCTCTGTTCACAACTCTTTGCGCTGTGAACCTCTGTTCACAACTCTTTGCGCTGTGAACCTCTGTTCACAACTCTTTGAGCTGTGAACCTCTGTTGACAACTATTTGAGCTGTGAACCTCTGTTCACAACTCTTTGAGCTGTAAAACTCTTTTCACAACTCTTTGAGCTGTGAACCTCTGTTCACAACTCTTTGAGCTGTGAACCTCTGTTCACAACTCTTTGAGCTGTGAACCTCTGTTCACAACTCTTTGAGCTGTGTCCCTCTGTTCACAACTCTTTGAGCTGTGAACCTCTGTTCACAACTCTTTGAGCTGTGTCCCTCTGTTCACAACTCTTTGAGCTGTTTCCCTCTGTTCACAACTCTTTGAGCTGTGTCCCTCTGTTCACAACTCAAATGGGTTGCAAAAAGCCTTTCACACCTGTTTGTGACCTGGGGATGCAAATTTAACACTGCCCCAAGAATAAACAAAAAATTGGAAAACAAAAAAACGGAACAAATGATGAAAAATAATAAAACAGAATCAAAAAGAATCAAAAAGAATCAAAAAGAAAAAAAAAAAGAAGAAACAAGAAAAAAAAGAAAAAGAGTAAAAAACAAAAAAAAAGGAAAAGCAAAGAAAAAGAAAATAAAAAAATAAAATAAAAAAGGCCCTTATTTTCTCACGCATCCAACCCTTTATTTCACACATTTTGATTTTGGCGCGCACTTGCGCCCCTTTGGTATTTAACACAAAAATACTTTATTTCATGCAACTTTCAAGAATTAATTTTTTGAATTATGACTGCGCAGCCCCTTAGAAGGGGTTCTTGAACCCCTAATCAGAATCTTTGGTATTTTTGGAGCCATTAGAACCCCTTCAAAAATGCAATCAAAAAATGAAAAAATTCCATAAAAACAAATTTTTGCATGGGTTTTTGGATCCTCATTTCAGCTATTTTCATTGTTTTTTTTGTTATTTCAGCTGCCATAATTTTTGACCAAAATTCACAGATTCTTCAAATAATATTTTTCATATTTTTTGGATGTATCCTTTCACCTTAAAAAATTCCTTCAAAAAACACAGATAATCAAAAAATTCAAATTTCTCTTTGGACATTTGAATCCTTTTATTTTCCTTTTTATTTCATTCTTTTGGATAATTCAAGATAATGAAAAGTTATAAAATAATTCAAAGAGAATTCAAATATTTTATTCAGACTTTTTGGATGTATTATTTTACCTTAAAAAATTCCTTCAAAAAAGCAAAAAATTCAAAAAATTCAATTTTCTCATTTGACTTTTGGATCCTTATGTTTGTCATTTTGACTCATTTTTTTTGGTTTTTCAAGATTTGAGAATTTTAAGAGAACTATTCAAGAGCTTTGTAAAAAAATTTTCAGCATTTTTGGATGTCATTTTTGACCTTTAAAAATTCCATCAAAAAACCAAAAAAATTCGAAAAATTCACTTTTCTTTGAGCCCTTCACATGCATATATTCAATATGAATGAAACCTTTTTCCTGGGACCACCACCCATCTTGGAGCGCCCCAATTATTTAATAAACCACCCCCTTGACCTGTTGCACTCTCCAATCACCCCCCACCACACCATGTTGGAGTACTTATATCTGATGCCACCCAATAGGTCTCATGTATACCATACTGCTTCTGTCTCTGTTTTCTTTTCTTTTTATTTTTCTACTTCCTTCTCCTCATATCAGTTTCCTCATGAATCAACCATCAGATATATCAATGTAAAGGTGTGCTTCACACGTCTGTCACACGCCCTCACTCATACTTGTCTCAGTCTGTGTTTCACCCGCGCTAATATGTCACTTTCACTGCTCATGTCACATTATCCGTGATATCTTCTCAACCACTACTACCTGAGGACAGAGGTTGAGACAGATAGAAGTTTTTCTTCTTCATCCTTCTTTCTGCTCACTCCTCTGCGTATCCTCAGGTAAGATTTATTTCTACATCATCTGTTTCTATTTATTCCATTTTTTCTGCTTTGTTTTCTCCAGTGACTGAATGTGACATCCTTCTTTCTGCTCAATCCTCTGCCTATCCTCAGTGAGCCCAACAGGGTATGAGCCCAGAGCGTTAATCATCACAATTCAATTTATCCCAAGAAGGATCCAACTCAATTCCTTGTTGTTAAATTTTAGCCATACCTTGTAATACAAACCACAATGGAAGAATCCCAAACCAGCCATCCTGTCCTGAAGACACCATCAATTACTCCGCTTAACTTGCCCAGATTGGAATCAAACTACCTTGACTGGGCAATGATTCTTTGCATCCACTTCAGGGCATCCGGTGTAAGCTATCTGTTCAACAACAATCCAACCAAGACTAGTCTGGAAACGCTATCTCAAGATAATCTGGCTGTCTGTTCCGTAATCTCAAGATCCATCCTCCCTGTCAACTTCCAATACATCAGAAAGTATGAAGAGAGCGCTCTGGGAATGTGGAACGCGCTGAAGGAAGCTCACCAAGACAATTTGTCAGGAGGAAGGATGTACTGGCTCAGAAAGTTGCTTCTAAAAAAACTCAATGATAAAGATATGAACACCCATCTCTCTGAAATAGTGTCTTACAGCAAGAAAATTGGCTCACTTATCACTCCCAAAAACCCTCTAACCGTGGACAACCTTCAATCTACTGCAATCTTACTGTCTCTCCCAGACGACTGGCTTGGATGCGTCTTGAGTATGATGAATGAGGAATTGTGTCCGTCATCCAAAATAATTGACGCACTTAAACAAGAACACCTAAGGAGACAGACTCGAATCAAGGATGAGATAGTCCATTCAATCAATACCAAGCCCAGATCTCTTCACTTTGTACCAACAATGGAGGTGAATACCTCAATCAAGCAATGAAAACTTACCTTGAATCAAGGGGCATACTCCTTGAACCTGGGCCGCCACACTCCCCTCAACTCAACGGTGTTGCTGAACGGTCCAATCGCACAATATGCAACATGATTCAAGCCTCACTCATCTCCTCCCATCTACCAAAATCTTTCTGTGCGGATGCTCTCAGACATTCTATCTTCGCTTTCAATTCTTTTTCTTGTAAAACTCCCTCTGTATTCGTGTCGCCTAACTCGCTTCTCCGTCACAATGATGTTCCACTATCATATCTCCATCCTTTCGGCTGCAGGGTTTGGTACAAAGTCCCTGAAGAAGACCGATAAAAATTCAACAGGAAAGGAAAGTGCGGAGTATTACTGTCTTATCTCCCCAACGGCAATGGATATTGCATACTTGACTCTCAAAGCCGCAAGGTCATTAAATCACGCGACTGTTTCTTCAACAATGCTATTTTTCCTAACGACTGTCCCACCAACATGGATAATAACCCTCAACTCTCACCCACATCTGATCTCCTTCCAATTCAAACCACTCCAAATCCACCTGTGAGCACCAGCGTTCCAACCAACAAAGCTATACAGCCGCCTCCGGATGACTCGTCCACCCAATCACCCATCCTGACCCAGGTCCTGTGTTCAGAAACTACCAGCCTGATCCCTTGTCCCGGCCGCGCTCAACAAGTGCTAGCTCATCTGGCTCTGACTGGATGCCATCTCTCCCCACCTATCATGTCCCCCCTTCTCCACCTTCCCCTTGCCCTCCATCTTCTCCTCTTCCTACTTCTCCCTTTGCAATCTCTCCCCCCGCTCCAACCGTCACCCTACCGGTCTCCTCCTCCCCCCATCCGCCGTTCCTTGAGGAATCGTTGATCTCCCAGTCGCTACGGAAATTTCTCCCAATCCGTTTCCATTAAAGACAAACTTGTCGCTCCGAAGACCTGGAAACAGCTCCTCAAGTCACCACATTGCCGCCAATGGATTCTCTCCGCGCAGGATAAAATGTCCTTGCTCCAGGGTATGGGAACATGGAAACTTGTCCCTCCACCTAACGGTAGGAAGGTCATCCGTTGTAAGTGGGTTTTCAAGGTCAAATGCCGAGCGGACTGTTCAATTCTTAAGCTCAAGGCCCGCCTCGTTGCCATGGGTTTTTCTCAAATCCATGGGCTTGATTTTGATGAAGTCTTTGCTCCAACTCTCCGCATGGAAAGTCTTTGCCTTGTGTTCTCTCTGCTAGGCCACAACAATTGGATCGGCCATCAAATCAACTTCAAAACCGCCTGGACAAACTGATCTACATGTCCCAACCGCCAGGATTCAAGGATCTGTCCCTCCCTGACTGGGTCTGTGAAGTCTCACGCGCAATCTATGGACTACGCCAATTGCCTTGCCAGTGGAATCTTGAGCTAAGCTCTGCAATGGTCTCTCTTGGCTTATCACAGTCTTTGTATGACCCATCTCTCTATTACAAGCTCAACATTGGGGTTCTCGAGGGAGCAGTTGCTTCTCATGTTGACGATCTTGCCGTTGTGGGGACGCCCGGTTTTGTTAAAAACTTCATCACTGGCATCAGCGGTAAGTTCAAGGTTGGCTTGAATGAGGACCTCCACCTATTTCTGTTGCTATCCGTCCAGCGCGACCGGAAGGCTAAAACTGTCTCCATTGACCAGTCTCATTACATCAAGTCTGCCTACAACCGCTTCCTGCCCTCAACCCAGTTAAGAACCTTTCGGTCTCCAACCGCAACTTCCTTCAAGCTTCTCCGGAAGCGGACTCCAGACTCTCCTAAAGCCCCACCCAAATACAACCAACTCATTGGTTCCCTGCTTTGGGTCTCCCAATGCTCGCACCCTGATGTTGCTTTTGCGGTCAACCGGCTCTCTCAATTTCTTCAGGATCCCTCACTTGATCACTGGCACGCCGCAATCCGGATCCTCCAATATCTCAAAACCTCTGCCAATCTGCGACTTGTCCTTGGAGGTCAGTCCCTCAATCTCATTGGCTACACAGACTCTGACTGGGCTGAGGACTCCTTTGACAGACAATCCACCTCTGGATACACCTATCGACTTGGTTCAGGCTCCATCTCCTGGAAATTGAAGAAGCAGCCCACAGTCTCCCTCTCCAGCACCAAGGCTGAGTACAAAGCTCTGTCCGACGCCTGTAAAGAAGGTCTGTGGCTCCAAAATCTGCTGGCTGAACTCCACCTTTGGGATTCTTCACCAGTTTTTCTTTTTGTTGACAACAGCGGTGCTGAAGCCCTGGCAAAAAACCCTCTCCACCATTCCAGAACAAAGCATATTGACGCAAGACATCATTTCATTCGCAAATGCGTTAACCGGTCTCTCTTTGAGGTTTGACACATTCCCACCGCAGACATGTTTGTGGATATGCTCACAAAACCTCTCCCCAGGGTTATGCTTCATAGACACCGCTCTCCTTTTGGCTTAGTATGACGTGCTCAGCATGGGGGGGTGTGGGAGTACTTATATCTGATGCCACCCAATAGGTCTCATGTATACCATACTGCTTCTGTCTCTGTTTTCTTTTCTTTTTCTTTTTCTACTTCCTTCTCTTCATATCAGTTTCCTCATGACTCAACCATCAGATATATCAATGTAAAGGTGTGCTTCACATGTCTTTCACACGCCCTCACTCATACTTGTCTCAGTCTGTGTTTCACCCGCGCTCATATGTCACTTTCACTGCTCATGTCACATTATCCATGATATCTTCTCAACCACTACTACCTGAGGACAGAGGTCAAGACAGATAGAAGTTTTTCTTCTTCATCCTTCTTTCTGCTCACTCCTCTGCGTATCCTCAGGTAAGATTTATTTCTACATCATCTGTTTCTATTTATTCCCTTTTTTCTGCTTTGTTTTCTCCAGTGACTGAATGTGACATCCTTCTTTCTGCTCACTCCTCTGCGTATCCTCAGTGAGCCCAACACACCATACCACACCACACCACACCACACCACACCACACCACACCACACCACACCACACCACACCACACCACACCACACCACACCACACCACACCACACCACACCACACCACACCACACCACACCACACCACACCACACCACACCACACCACACCACTCCACACCACACCACTCCACACCACACCACACCACCAACCACTCATCAAAACAACTTAACACTCCAGATACTTCCAAAAAAGAACATCTCTTTTTCAAATGGCTCAAGAAAATATCCACCCACTTTTCAGAACTTTCTCAACTGCTTCACCAGGCCCATCCTCCATTATCTCATCTAATCAAACTAGTGATTCAAATCCTCTTGCTCCTTATTCATCTACTCAAACTCTTGATTCCACTCCTCTGGCCCCTCCTGCTGAGCTATCATATAATCAAAAGGAGGAGCTGGTTTAGGCTATCCAATCATGGGCAAAGTCCCATGGATATGCCATATCTACAAGATTATCAAATTTCCAGAATCAGGCATACACTTACCAATTTGATAAATCTGGGGAATATAAACCCAGCAAAGATACCTCCAAATTAAAAAAATAACAAAAGACCAATTTTCCTTTCAGGTTATCAGGGAATTTTTCAAAAAGATTGGATGTTTGGGTGGTGAAGGTTATATTTCCAGAGCACAACCATCCACCTTCCATTGATCCTTCCACTCATCCCATCCACAGAAGAATCCAAGGGGATCAAAAGGAGGTTGTTGAAATTTATTCAACACAGGAGTTCCCCCTTTAAAAATTCTCAACTCTCTTATACAAAACTCATCATCACCTATCCATACAATTCTCTCTACAATTTACAAAAAAAGATCCCAAATACAAAAAAATGCCTTTGATGGCAAAACTCCTGTGGAAGCACTCATACTGGAACTCAGGAATTCTTCTTTTTACTACAAAATGAACAATGTGGATGGTCAAGTTACTTCATTATTTATTCCACACCCTGATTCCATGAAACTTCTCAACCTTTTTCCTACTCTCATTATGATGGGCTGTATATATAAAACCAAAAAATTTGGAATACCCCTTCTTTGTATTCTTGGGATAAAGAATTCTTCTATAAGCTTCTCAGTTGAATTCTGTTCCTTATCTCAAGAGAAAAAAACAGAACTATGATTGGGCCCTGACTCAAATTCAGGAAATATTTTAAGATAAAGAACCTAGTGTGATTGTGAAAGAAAAGGAAAAAGCACTTATTAGCTCAATTGAATCAGTTTTCCCTTCCTCTCATAATATTCTCTGTGTCTGGAAAATTTTCAAAAATATTCAAACTCATTGCAGGAAGCACTTTAAATCTGGAGATTAATGGAAGCTATTCTAGAAACAATGGCATCATTTGGTCTATTCAAAATCTGAATCAAGCTATCACAAAAACTTCACAAAACTTTCTCTGGTCTGTAATCCTCCCACTTTTTACTACCTTCTTGAAAACTGGATTCCTCCAAAAAGAAAATTTTTCCCCTATTTGGCAAAAAAATACTTTCACTTTGGAAACACAAGTACATCAAGAATAGAAGTTTCTCAATCCTACATTAAAATACTCATCAATTCTTCTATTGGCTCTTTCTATAATGTAGTTCAAAAAAATTACAGTTCCATCACCATCCAAACCCGTGAGAGAGCCATTTAAGCCTCTCATTGGTTTGCCTCACTGTGTGGATCCTCTTTCTGGAGAGATCAGCTACTTTTCCCTCAAAATAATTCATTCATCTCATCAATTTCCTGATTCTTCCACCAATTGCAACAACTGTTATTACTCTTCTTACATGGGTATACCATGTGTTCACAAAGTCAAATTGGCCATCAGAAAGGGTGGAATCTTCCAACTTCATGATTTTCATCCTCAATGGCATGTCAAGCCCCCATCTCAGTAAGTTTTTCTCTTTTTTTGGGGGGGGGGATTCAAGCTCAAATGAATAATGTCCTCATTGATTTTGATTTTCCTTTCTCCAGTTAACTGTGAACCCTGAATCAACTGAAGATTCAGAAAAACTTGAAGTTCCAACTAAAGAAAGTAATGAAAACCTATATATCACTAAACTTTCTGAAGCATTCAGCAAGTTTCCACCTGGAGAGCAGCTGTATTATCTGGGTGAAAGCATGAAGCTGTACAGTGGAAGATATCAACTTGCCTTGATTGAAGAGCCAAATTCCACTCAAAGATCCAAATTTAGAGGGCAACCCAAAGGAGCAGCCAATTATTTCAAGAAGATCTCCCAGTCCTCAAGCAAAAGAGATCCATATGGTTTTGAATATTTAGAAGAAACCAAGAGGAGAGGAAGGCCAAAGAAGAAATTCATAGCAAATTTGAAGGTCAGTCACCAATTTTTTGGACAAAAAAATATATCAACATTCATAATGAATTTTTTTTTATGTGTTCAGGTTTCAAGAACCTGCAAGGCCATCCAAGGGAAGGGGAAGGGAAAAAAGAAGGAGGAATCATAGGAAGAGGTGATTTTATCACTATACTTATTTTGTCTGCCATGGGTTGTTTTTTTGATGAGTCTTTGTCATTTTTTTAACATAGAGTGAATTTCTGACTGAAGAGGAATATTCAGAAGATGAAGAGGTGCCAGATTTGGATGAAGGGGAAAATTCAGCAGATGAAGAGCTGCTACATGTGAATGTAATTAAGATGGTGAGTTTTCATTTTCTTTTATTTTTGGCTAATTTGTTGTGTATTATTTTTCATTAATTTTTTCATTCAAACCTGTATCAGAGGTCTGGAACCATTGTAAAATTGCAAGTTGCTTCTCCTGAATACAATCATGGGACAAGAATCAAGAGACTAAAGGTATCCAATGAAGACGGTGATGCTCCTTATCATCCTCCTGGGTGGAAGGCATTAGCAGCCCCAAAAATCAGTGAGAAAGTGAGTGCATTTGGTATTTTCTCATTTTTTTAATTTTTTCTGATTTCTTTAGGGTTTTTCCTCTAGGTTTCCTACATTATCTTATTCTTCTTCTGGAATATTTGACTAAGTATTAATTGAAGAAGTGAGTATTATCTTTAGTCCATATTTTCTTTTATAAAAAATTCTGATTTTTGGCTTTAGCTCCAATACAAAGATTCCATTTCCACAAAAACAGCCATTCCACATATCTCCCATGTTCAAGGTGTCATAGGGGATGGGAGCTGTGGCTTTAGAGCAGCAGCCATTTGCTTGGGGAGGGTCTCAGAATACTGGATTGAAGTCAGGAAAGAAATGTTGAAAGAGCTTGATTCAAACCCAATCTTCAAGGACACAAGACTACTGCATGATATCTGGGTTGAAGCTTTCCAAGAAGCAAGAAGGCTACCAAACCACCTTTATGGCCCAGCTCCCATAAATATGTGGATTAAATTTCCATGCCATGGTTTCCTTCTGGCTGAAACATATAAGTGTCCAGTGGTTCTGTTTTCTTCTTTAATTCCTAGGACTTATCCCCCTCTGAAATCCCCTCCCACTCCAAATTCCAAAACTTCTGCTATTGGCTTTGTTCTTTTAGAAGAATCCAAACATATACTCTCATTCAAGTTCAAGTCTGATCATTGGCCAGCTCCCAGGTTAGATCCACTTTGGAAAAGCTTTGTGACAAAGGATGCCAAATCTTGGGAAACCATTTTTCAGAAAAAATTTTATCTTGGTAATGAGTTTTTTTCCTTCCAAAAAAATCAAGTAGAAACATAAAACCAATCACAGTTGAATAAATTTTCATATTGGTATCCATATTTGTTCTTTATTTTTAATTTTTTGAATGAAGCTTGTAAGGATGAAAGAATGAAGATGATCTTCAAAAATTATTAATGAACTGTTTTTTTAACATAACATTTTCAAAGGTTGAATCACCCAAAAAAAAAAATTATATAGGCCAACAAAAGGATTCAAAAATCCAGTGAGAAAAGTGAATTTTTCAAATTTTTCGGTTTTTTGATGGAATTTTTAAAGGTCAAAAATGACATCCAGAAATCCTGAAAGAAATTTTAATCTTTAATAGTTCTTTCAAAATTCCAAAATCTTGAAACACAAAAAAAAATAAGTCAAAATGGAAAACATAACAATCCAAAAGTCAAATGAGAAAATTCAATTTTTTGAATTTTTTTCTTTTTTGAAGGAATTTTCTAAGGTAAAATGATACAGCAAAAAAAACTTAAAAAAATATTTGAATGCTCTTTGAAAGTTTTTTTAACTTTTTTATAGCTTGAATTACCCAAAAAAAATGAAATGAAAATGAAAATAAAAGGATTCAAATGTTCAAAGAGAAATTTGATTTTTTTGATTTTTTGTGTTTTTTGAAGGAATTTTTTAAGGTGGAAGGATACAGCCAAAAAAATATGGAATAAATATCAGAATTCTCTTGGAATGTTTTCCAAAATTTATGGCAGCTGAAATAACCAAAAAAAAAAAAAGCCAAAATGATGATCCAAAACCATGCAAAAATTTGTTTTTATGGAATTTTTAATTTTTTGATTGCATTTTTGAAGGGGTTCTAATGGCTCAAAAATTACCAAAAGAATTCATTAGGGGTTTAAGAGCCCCTGCTATAGGGCTGCGCAGTCAGAATTCAAAAAAAAGAATTCTTGAAGGTTGCATGAAATAAAGTATTTTTGGGTGAAATACCAAAGGGGCCCAACTGCGCGGCAATGTCAAAATGCGTGAGAAAAATAGCTCCCTAAAAATAAATAAATATATAAAAATAAATATATAAAAATAAATAAATAAATATATAAAAATAAATAAATATATAAAAATAAATAAATATATAAAAATAAATAAATATATAAAAATAAATAAATAAATAAATAAATAAATAAATATATATATAAAAATATATAAAAATATAAAAATAAATAAGTATATAAAAATAAATTAATTAATTTAATTAAAAATAAAGATATAAAAAAAATATATGTATATGCAATAAATATATTCTTCAAATTGTTAATTTTTTCTTTTTTGCCATTCACAACCCAAATTGGGTTGCGTGGTGCGGTTTGAAACCCATTTTGGGTTGCAAATTGCGCCATGCAACCCCTTTTAGGTGGTGAAAGGAGGTTGCAGGGTTTCAAATTTAACATTGCACTTTTGCTTATTTTTATTTTATTTTTCATTTCTTTGTTTTTTTTTTTTAACCAAAATATCAACATTTTTTGATTTTTTGGTTAATTTCTGTTTTTTTTTTGTGTTTTTATCTTGTTTATTTTAGTTTTTTAATTTATTTTATTTTTGGCCCACAACGCTTGAAAAAATGTGGCACGGAATACAACTAAATTTTAGTTGTGTACAACCACGCATGACTTGAATATAGTTGTGTGTGGTGCCACAAAAAACCAAATGTTGTGTGGGGGCCATACAACTCAAATTCCTCATGAATTTATCATTGCCCTTTTAAATTTTATATTTCAAATTTTTTATTTTGTATTTTATATTGGGTGATGATAAATTCACGACTACAGTCATGTGGGAGTTGTGTAGGGCCCCACACAACCTGTGGGAGTTCTGTAGGGCCCCACACAACCTGTGAGAGTTGTGTAGGGCCCCACACGGCCTGTGGGAGTTTTTTGGGGCCCCACACAACCTGTGGGAGTCGTGTAGGGCCCCTCAACACGTGGGGGCCCATACACTACTCCAAAGGGTTGTTCCAAACACACCCAACCCCTGGGGGGGCATATACCCCCCATAATGGGCATTTATGATTTTTTCACCCCTGTACACAACAATTTAGACCTGTGTATGGGGGTATACAACCTCCCCAGGGTTGTTCAAGAATTTAGTTATTTTTATTTTATTTTATATTTTATATTTTATATTTTATATTTTATATTTTATATTTTATATTTTATATTTTATATTTTATATTTTATATTTTATATTTTATATTTTATATTTTATATTTTATATTTTATATTTTATATTTTATATTTTATATTTTATATTTTATATTTTATATTTTATATTTTATATTTTATATTTTATATTTTATATTTTATATTTTATATTTTATATTTTATATTTTATATTTTATATTTTTGTTTTTTTAGACCAAAAAATCAAAATTTTTTGATTTTTTGGTTCATTTCTGTTTTTTTATTTAGTTTATTTTAGTTTTTTTTAAAGCCTGTAATTCTTTTAGTTATGTGGCATGGAACAAAACTAGATTTGAGTTATGTACAACCCTACACAACCCATTTGAGCCGTGTAGCATGCCACACGACCCATTTGAGTTGTGTAGCGTGCCACACGGCCCATTTGAGTCATGTAAACGACTCAAAGAGTTGTAAATTTCAAATTACCCTTTCATATTTTATAAGGCATTATTTTTCTCACAGGCGCAATCCTTTAAATCATGTATTGTGATGTCTGCATGCTATTGCAACCTGTTGCTGCTACACAGATGAATAATTTATTTCATGGATGTTACAAGAATACATATTATTGGAACTCTGACACCAAATTCCTTCATCTGGGGTTCATAAACCCTTAAAATAAATCTTTCATAATTTTGGAGGAATTGGAACCACTCAAAAATTTTGAAAAATCCTCACAAAGCAATTTTTCAAGGGTGTTTTGGCTCCTTATTTTCGCCTTCTTAATTATTTTATTTTGGTTGCTTAAGAATTCAGAAATTTAAAAAAACATTAAAAGAGATTTACACCTTTTTTTCAATTTTTGTTGGATGCATCCTTTTTCCTTAAAATTTCTTTCAAAAAGCCAAAATAATCAAAAAAAAATTCTCATTGGACAATTGCATCCTTTTATTTGCCTTTTACATTCATTTTTTTTTGTTTATTGAATCTATTGTAAAACTAAACCAACAGTAGAATCACATTCCAATTTTTCTTGGAGGATTTCTGGATGGATCCCATGACCTTAAAAAATTCATTCAAAAATTTTTTAAAAAAAAAAAAACAAAAAAAAACAAAATATCTCATTTGACTTTTTGGTTGTTTTATTTTCCTTTTCAATTTTTTTTTTTGGTTATTCAGACTATTAAAAATTCAAGAAAACTATCAAATAGTATTTCAATATTTCTGCCATATTTTTTGGATGTATTGTTTTACCCTAGAAAATTCCTTGAAAAAACCAAAAAAATTCAAAAAAAAATCAATTTTCTCATTGTTATCTAGGATCCTTTTTTCCTTTTAAATTAATTTTCTTTGGTGATTATAGCTTTCATAAATTTAAAAAAACAACAAAATATCTGTTTTGGAATAGCTGGTCTTCTGATTCAGGTCCCATGGTGCATGAGCAAGTCAATTACCTGTGAAATGTCTCATCTAACCATGGAACCCCAAGTCTTCCCTCCTTAACTCACAACCAAAAAGAACCCAGCCTTGACTACTCACTCCTTGATCCATACAAAACAACATCAACTATAAACTCACCAACTCATTCTTATTTCTTTTTTTATTTTTCTTTCATTCTCCTTCTTCTTCTTCCTTGTTCTCTATTTAAACCTCAACAAACAACTGACCAGATCATCCAACCTCAACTCCTTCAAACTACCAATCATCAAATCACTGATGCAAAGCTCAATACTATCAACCAAAAATGAATTCTCCTGTTTGGTGAGAAGGAATAAGAAATCTTAGTCTCAAGATGTTCCTTAGTTTCTGATCTCCTCTTTGTGTTGATTTCTTTCATGAAGATCTTAACTCTTTAGCCAAGTCATCTCCTCAGTCCTCTAGTAGTCCGTCATACTGTTCCTACATACAGTATTGGTGGGTAATTCTTTTACTTCACACCTATTCCTGAACTACATCCTGTTAATGATTTTCTTCATCTCTTGTAGTCTGTTTCTTAACTTATTTTATCATAAAGCAATTCCAACAAAATTAACAGTCAAAATTCTAGTGGAACAAATCATCCTCTATATTCAAAGAACCAGGCCCTACTATGGACTCTATAAATCCTACCATACTCAAAACTACCATCAAGGCTATTCCCCTTCTGACTTTGGAGAACTTCACCATCTGGAGAACCAGAATTAATTCTCTACTGAACCTGGCTAAACTAAAGGAATCTATAACAGCTGGCAATCCTCTTTACAATGATGAAAGCTCAATTCTCACATCCATTATCATTTCAAAATTCTCACAAGCTGTTCATTCCAATATCATCACTCCAGACAATTAAGAAGACGCTGTAATGATTTGAAAGGCCCTACTTAAGCAATTTGTGTCATCACAACCTGCCAATTGAGCTCTCATTTACAGAAGCTTCTCCTCTATCACCTTTGAAAAGTCAAATATTTAACAATTCATAACCAATGTCAAGACCAGAGTCAAAGGCCTTCTGGAAATTGGTATTCTTATTCCCACCAACATCCTTGTTTATATGATCTTAGATAAGCTGCCTTCCTCCATGATGAACATCAAGCAGCAGATTACTCACTCACAAGCTGAATCAGAAGTTACTCCTGAAACTGTACTTGATCATCTCCAAATCCACATGAATGAACTTAAGATGAACGGCAACTCCTCCGGATCCACTTTCTCCTTAAACACAGAGGCTTCCGGCAAATGCAAAGCACGTATGCACAACACTCTTGCTAATCACCCCAAACATAAGTGCTGGATGCTATATCCCCACTTGAGACCAAAAAATCCTCCTAATGACAATCAAAAAGTTAGCCTTCTCTCATCTGTCAAAAGTCTTGGAGAAAATTTCTTTGTTATCAACTCAGGCTCCTCCTTTCACATGATAGCTGATACAGCCCTCTTTGCTGAACTAAACACCCAATGCCAAGGAGTAATCAAGGCCAGCAATAAATCCAATACCTTAGATATTAGTAGATACCAGACTGCCAGACTAGAAGCGGGAAATCATGAAATTGTACTTACCAATGTGCTTTATGTACCCCACTTGTCTACAAATCTGCTATCTTTAAGAAAACTGATTCTGGAGGGATTTCATGTTGACTTTTATTCTGACTCTTTCAGTCTTTTCAAAAGCAATGAACTTATTCTCCAAGGTTTCTACCATAATAACATTCCCTGTCTGCGGCTCTTGCCCCTGTTGCCCTCTTCATTACTCTCCTCTTCCAAGTTAATCCATAAGTCCATGGGTCACATCAGCTATCATCAACTGATAAATAAACTGAACTTTCCTATCTCCAAGGCAAACAAATGTGTGGCCTGCTCTCTATCCAAGATCACTAAAGCCTCCTTCAAAAACCAATCCTCCCAAGCTTCCTGCATATTTGAGGAAATCCATCTAGACACTATTTGTCCTCTCTCTCCTTCATCCAGTGGGCACAAGTACGTGATAACAGTGGTTGACTCCTTTTCAAGATACTTTGCTTCCATTCCCATTTCATCCAAAGACATTATTCCATTTGCGCTAATTTACAGCTTAAGTCTCAAAGCAAAACATCTAGGATACTAACCTTCTGTTCTACACTCAGATTTTGGAACTGAATTCAAAAACTCCATGCTATCTGAATTCTGCAAGAATAACCTGATTAAACAGCAGTTTGCAGACCCACATACACCTCAACAGAATGGCCTTGCTGAGCAATTTAATGGAACCATTCTTGAATCCTTTCAAACTATTCTGTACAACTCTGACCCGCCTTGTTATCTATGGCACAAAATTCTCCATTCTTCCACACTCACCCTCAATCAAATCCCCTCACATCAATCCAAGAAGAGTCTTTACAAAATTTTCAAACTGCATTCTCTTCCCCTCTCCTACTTCAAACCAATCAGCAACCCTGTCTCTTTCTTGACTCAGCCAAAACCCTCTGTCAATAAATTAGGCACACCCAAAAAACCTGGTTGATTAATTGGCTACAATCCTGAGCTGCTATCCTACTGCACTCTCTCATCCTCTGGAAAGATTTTCAACACCAAGAGTGTCACCTTCCTATCTTTCCCCTCCAAATCACCCTCCACCCACTCTCCCTCTTCCTACAACAAGCTTACACCCACCAATGTCAACACTCCCAGACCTATTCAAGAGAAATCACCACTCAAACTCTCAGAAAACATCAAGACTGAGACTCCTGAACCTTCCAAAGCCATTGGTGACACCCTTTCCAACAGCCCATTGGAAGAAAACCCAGCCTTGGATTTGAATGTAGAAGCAACACTCATTCCATCAGGCAGAACTCTTCAAGAAAGAACCTCTGCTTTCAAACCCAATAAGTATAGTTACTTGTTGCACATCAACTCTTTGTATAAAATAACAGAAGCTAAACAAGTGGAACTTCAAAAAATTGAAGATCACAATGTTTGGGAAGATGTTGACTTTATTACCAACAGTTATCTTAAGACCACCTGGGATGTAAGAGACAAACTGGCTACACTGTCCTTTCCGGAAAAAAACAAAGTCTTGCCTCTGCATACAAGGTTTCCTGCAGACGCCAGGTTTGGACTTCTCTGAAACTTATGCCCCTACCAGCAAATTTTGGTCTCTTCTTCTTCTTCTTATTTTTGCTCTTGATTGTTCCTTACCCATTAAACCATTTGATTTTAATAGTGCTTTTATCTACACTACTCTACAAGAAACTCTCTTCATAAAAACTCCTTCTGAATCCTCTCATAAAATTCCCTTCCTCAAATTAAAAAGGTCCCTTTATGGACTTTGGCAAGCACCACTCAACTGGCATGATACCCCAACTACCTGGCTAAAGTCTCTGGGATTCTTTCAATCTGACTCAAATTCCTGCTTATTCATTCACTCCAATTACAAGACATTCCTATTCTTTCACCTGGACAACCTTATAGTAGCCGGTGACGTGGAAAACTTTGAATAACACTTCCTTTCACAATATCCTGATTCATCTGATCACGTTCCAGATACTCTTTTAGGGCTGAATATAAGTATTGAAAACCAATTGTGTTCTCTGTCTCAGCCTTCTCTGATAGCCAAAGGACTCAAACTGCTCAAACTAACCAAATGTGGGCCTGTCAACACTCACTTAACTCCTGGCATTAAACTTATGCCCGCCTCCAAAGAAGATTCTCTTGCTTTCAAGGCTCTCTGATACAATTACAAAACATTTACTTGCTTGTTGAAATATCTGTCCTTCAGAACCCATCCCAATCTCTCAGCAGCTGTTTTGGTAATATCTAGATTTAACTCCAATCCGGGTCTAAGCCACTGGAAGAAAGTTATCCATTGCTGGAAATATCTAAAAGGGTAATCTCACCTTGCACTTATACTCAATCCATTGGCATTGAATGGCCATAACATCAGCTATTACACTGATGCTACTTGGGGAGACAAACTATTAGATTTCAAATCACAAAGCAGATGGATTTCTTTCTGGAAAAACTGTCCTGTGACATGGACAAGCAAAAAGCAAAAGAACATTTCCATTGTCAGCTTGCTACTATTGCAGAGCAAGCTGCAAAATTAACAGAAATAACATAAAAATAATAATAATAAAATTAACCTAAGAAGGAGAAGGAAAACCATAAATAGTATTGCAATAATGAATTTTCCACCCAAAATTAGGTAGGGTAACTCACTGACCCCACCCTTGAAATCCAATTCCTTATATTTTTAAATAATTAAGGAAAAGAAAGACCAAATTACCACGGAACCACTATCAAATTTTTTGGCCAATTAAATATTTCACATGTATTGTCACGTATAGGTTTCACACCTAAAATTCAGTCAGAATTGAGGTGTTGTGTATATTTTAGGAGTTACAGATGGAAATGTGTTCTGTCACAATTCCCGCACACAGCCGTGGCAGCCAATGCACCTGCGCGCGGCTGAGCTACAGCTCTGTCACATTTTAAAAGTTGTTTACGCAGCTCCAGGCCTCTGACAAGTACGCAGCCGCGGGTCTATGGGTTGACAAAGTGACAGGCAGCCTGAGAAACCTATGTACCGCGTAAACACGCTACAACATACACAGGAACATTCTAAATATGTAATAAATGTTCCTGTGGATAGTAGATAGTCTTAAAATACATAAAATTATATAAAAATACTGAAATAACCTTTATACGTATTTTTTATTAAATATAATTCAAAGTACCAAAAATGTCGAAAATAAGATAATGACTACTTCTAAAAATATATTAAAATACTTTAATATACTATTATGAAAATTTCTAGACATCAACATTTTTTTGACATACTAAGAAAACTTATGATATAAAAATATTACATGAATACCCATGACTTACATTTTTAAGTAATTATTTTAGTAAATCAACTGAATTTCGAAAATAAGGAGTAAAATCAATATCATGACTTTACTCCAATTGTTTGATACATAATGAGAACTCACCTGACATCAGAATATCCGTAAGAATGTCTATTAAAATAATTATCAACTTACTGGGAACATTTACTAAGGATAATTACTTAAATAATAAATAAAAAGGACAGATTAGTGTTATTCACACGTCCAAACATCAATTATAAAGTAGAGTAATTCCCATACCCTGTGGAATTAGATGCTACCCATGTTACAACACCAAGAACATGTGACAGGCTACAACCGGTTACCCTGCTAGCCTCAGTGTCCATCCCTTTGAGCCTCTGTACCCCTCAGAAGGACAATATTTGGATTCCAAAAGCTATAAATAAAGAGCTCTTTAGAGGATATTGATACCCAGAGACCCAGTTATATTTATATCCAGACACTGTTCCAAGGTAATCAAATACTTATAAAAGATAATTAAGTGATTTATGGCTTTAGTCTGATCAACAATATCCATCCTCAACCCTCTTTTATCAATTTACACTGCTGAATAACCTTACGACCCCAGTATACAGGTTTAACCAATCAGTGCACGTCCCAAAAAGATACCCAAAGGATTTAATAATATACCAGTGAGTTTTATTATCCTTTCTCTGTCGTTGCAGCTTGGTTACAAAGCCCTGCCACTCCACCGTGTATTTTATATACATATTATCTTTGGGCAAAATATCCTTTAAACTAAAGGGCCCAAAGTAACCAGGCCTACGTGTTTTCATACTGAATTCCCTGAAGAGAGGTGTTAAAGATCGCCAATATAATTTTGGCCCCCCTATAAAAATATTTAATAATCAATTTATCTATATTGATTTATAACAATAAACCATAACCAAACCAATTAACCTTGCAATAAGCTTTATCCAAATATTTTACAGATTTTTGCTGCATTTATTAAATAATATATTTATTATTTATTCTATCACCTCTGGTAGCTAAAGGATAGCAAGGGTCTTGGCATCCAGGAGGCTGACATCCATGTCCTCTACAGAATCCAAGCTGAGTGCTCTAGCTGACGGTGTTCAAGAAAATCAATGGGTCACCTCTCTAATTCAAGAACTCTGGCAGACCAATTCAAATCAAACTCTTTTTCATATTGATAACAAAGTTCTCCTAGAAAAAATTAAAACATAGGATCAAATGCAAAAACCAAATATCTTGACATAAAAGTAAAATACATCCAACAATTATATGAAGAAAAAAAAATAGTCATGAAACTCATTTCCTCCTATGAAATGGTAGCCAATGCCCTGTCAAAAGGTTTCTCAGCAGGGTCTCTGGAATGTCTTGGAAAAACTGCCTCCGCTGATCATCAGTTCTCCTTCTCACCATAAATCCTGGGGTGTTGGAATAGCTGGTCTTCTGATACAGGTCCCATGGTGCATGAGTAAGTCAATTACCTGTGGAATTTCTCATCTAACAATGGAACCCCAAGTCTTCCCTCCTCAACTCTCAACCAAAAAGAACCCAGCCGCAACTAATCACTCCTTGATCCATACCAAACAACATCAACTCTGAACTCACCAACTCATTCTTATTTATTTTTTTCTGTTTCTTTCATTCTCCTTTTTCTCCTTCTTCCTTTTTCTCTATTTCAACCTAAACAAAAAACCGACCAGCTCCTCCAACCTCAACTCCTTCAAACTACCAATCATCAAATCAACTCCTTCAAACTAGCAATCATCAAATCACTGACGCAAAGCTAAATACTATCAACCATCAATGAATTCTCCTGTTTGGTGAGAAGGAATAAGAAATCTTAGTCTCAAGATGTGCCTTAGGTTCTGATCTCCTCTTTGTGTTGATTTCTGTCAGAAGATCTTAACTCTTTAGCCAACTCTTCTCCTCAGTTCTCTACTAGTCCTTCATACTGTTCCTACATACATTATTGGTGGGTAATTCTTTTCCTTCACACCTATTCCTAAACTACATCCTGTTAATGATTGTCTTCATCTCTTTTAGTCTGTTTTTTAACTTCTTTTATTATACAGCAATTCCAACAACCTGCTTAATAATTTTTATAGACCTTTTGGATGTATGTGTACACCTTAAAGATTTCATTCAAGAAATCAAAATTCAAGAACATATATGGATACAAATATTAAATTTTATTCAACTATCATTGTTTTTAGGTTTCTTTTTATTTTATTGCAGGGAACAAAAACCTCATTACCAGCTCCAAATTTTTCTGAATGATGCTTTTCAAAGATTTGGAATCCTTGATCACAAAGCTTTTCCAAATTGGATCTAATCTGAGAGCTGGCCAATGATCAGATTTAAACTTGAATGAGACTTTATGTTTGGATTCTTCTAAAAGAATGAAGCAAATAGGAGAAGATTTGGAATTTTGATTGGGAGTGGAATTCAGAGGAAGAGAAGTGCAAGGTATTGAAGAATAAAAAAGAAACACAGGACTTTTACATTTCAGCCAGAAGGAAAACATGGCATGGAAATTTCATCAACATCTTTGTGGGAGCTGGGCCAGAAAAGTGGTTCAGTTGCCTTCTTCCTTGTTGGAAAGTTTCACCCCAGATTTTATGCAGTAATGTTGGGTCCTTGAAGATTGGGTTTGAATCAAGATCTTTCACCATTTCTTTCCTTACTTCAATCCAGTCTTCTGAGATCCTCCCCAAGCAAATGGCTGCTGCTCTAAAGCCACAGCTCCCATCCCCTATGACATCTTGAACATGTGATATATGTGGAATGGCTGTTTTTGGGGAAATAAAATCTTTGTATGGGAACTAAAACCAAAAATAAGAATTTTTTAGGGAGATGTTAAATTCGCAACTCCCAGTTTTTTGGGAGTTTTTTAGGTCCCTAAAATGCCCAATGGGAGCATGGGGACCCATAAAAGCATCCAATATGCGCGTGCGGGCCAGAACACGCATCTAGACTTGCCCAAGGGGCCGTCTCAAACATTCACAATGTGGTGTTGTTACATAGCCTCAGATTGGGAACTGCGTTGCAGTTGGCGCGCTTAGCATTTGATAGTTCAGGCTCAACACTCAGATGCGCACGGGCTCAGAAGTAGGCACAGTGGGGCTTGGCATACTAGGCATGGGTTGGCTTGATCAGATGTGGCGGTCTGGCGTCATTATATAGCCTTGGATTGGGAACTGCATTGCGGCCTGTGTGCTCAGCATTTGGGGAGCGCGCGTTCTCAGCAGTGGCCACTGCAGGCTCAGAAGCAGTTGCTGCAAGGCTCAGCGGTAGGCGCAGCAGGACCAGCACATGGCTGCGGGTCGGGCGTTACTAGGGGGGGACAGGCCGCAACCCATTTGGATACCCAACTTAGGAATGGAGCCAGGCCAATCATGTTCTTGGGTGGTTAGTTTGGGGAGGCAAGAGCAGGGAAATTGTGGAGATATGTGTGTGGACGGCCGCGGGAAAGCGCAAGCCGGCCACAGGACTGGGAAATTCAGGACGGGGCCTTGGGCAGACACAGGCAGGCGCGGTGAACTTTGAGTAGCGTGCAGCGGAGGGCCGCGCCACAGGAGGACAAACTGTATGAGTGTAACGGCAGGCGGGCTGAAGGGATAGGGTATGGGTTAGGGTTCAGGGTCTAGGGTTTCTTCTTCAAATTGTTGTCAGGTTGTTCTTGTGCTTGTACCTAGGTTAGGGATGAGGGGAGGGGATGTAAAAGGCCTCTCCTCAGCACAGGGTGGAGGGGGGGGAGGAAGAGGACACGGGGCGCTGAGGGGAAGAAAAGAAGAAAAGAAAAGGAGCATCCTCAAACTCTTACAGACGCTAGAACCATTGACTCCGCAATCAGGGACAACTTCATGAGGGATAACCTCTAAAGTTTCCACATCTGGGGGTCTGGCAGGGAAACTTTGATCTGTTCTCAGTCTCTTGAAGACAACGCAGGATGCTGCCAACAACCGCTCCGGGATCCAACGTTCCCCCTTCCTATCCTCTGCGCTCAACTCCTGTTTCTGCTACTCAACCCCCCCCCCCCCCCACCATCTGCCCAAGCTCCTAGAGCTAGCGGTTTTGCTCCTCCCTTGGAGGGGTTGTAGGACATGGGGGTGGAGGTCCCTTGCCGCGTGTGGCTAAGACCAAGGGACTTTCCTCATCTTTGGTTCAGTACCTTGGATGTGGAACAGTTCCTTTCCAGGTTTGAAGGCATTGCGGATTTGGAGGGCCCAACGGGTGCAGACAAGGTTTTGACTATTTTTCTCTTCATTACAGAGGAGGAGAAGCTGCGGGACATGGAGGAAATGGTTGGTTATGAGAGGAATGATTGGGGGAAGTTGAAAAGAAAGATGTTGGCAAGGTGGGGAAAGCGCAAACCCCGGTTCCAAGAAAGAAATTTCAAACAAGCCGCAGAGGAAGCAAGCAATTGTGGGGGGGTGCAATCACGCAAAGGACTGGTGGAATATATGTTGAAGTTTGAGCGTATCTACGGCTACTTGGCCAAGAACAAGGTTGTCGCAGGTCAGATGGGTGCTATGAAGTGGGCGTTTTTGGGGGGTCTTGCGCCGCAGCTCTGTTCCAGGGTGCAGCAGTACCTGTATGACCACGGCCTGGTTGAGAGGTCTCTGTATGGGAGTGTTGCAATTCTTCCCAATCTCTTGGTTATCCGCCAGGCCGTGGAGAGTGAAATCAATTTGGACAAGCTTATCGCGGACACAGCACAAACGTGCCCAACTTCCTCCAAGAAATTGGTCATGATCTCAGCGCCTGCTCCTAATCAAACCTCAATGGCGCGGCCGCCAACGCCCTCTCATGCCTGACCTTCCCAACAAGCTCTGGGACCACTGGTCAATGGGATAATGGAGATTCTGTGGGACCTAAGGGTTTTCCTCAACCAAAAATTGGCTCCTGCGGCTCTGACAGGCACTACGTCTCCGGTGGCTTTTGCTCAACTACGGGTAACACCGCCTCACATGATAGAAGGGTTCCAGCCTCTCAGCGGACCCTCTCGGTTGTTTGGGGTGCGCACTTGTACATATTGTGGGGAAAAGGGGCACTGGAAGTCAATGTGTGAAGGCCTCACTTGGGACATGAACAAGGGGCTTGTTTGCACATCTGGGATGATGTACATATTCCTTTTGGGAAAGTTTGTGGATTTGACCAAGGACCAGCTGCCGCCAATGGTGCAAGTGCGGGAGAAAGCAAAGGCTCAGGCCAAGAAGGTCCGTTTTTTGCTTGGAATCATCACTGAGCCCGGGACCTGGGTAGTGCCAAGGGTAGAGGCCAAAGTCAGAGCATTGAAAACAAACAAACAAATTGCAATGGACGTTGACAAGCAAACAATGGCCCCAAAGCCAACCGGGAGCGTACCAGTGACGGACAGACCGTCTGATAATCCTGCGGGGAAGAAGAAGGCCGCAGACATTGTCCAAAGGGTAATTGGGAACAACTCACCAATACCCCTGACCCTACAAGAGTTAGCGGCGGTGTCCCTGGCGGTTGTCAAGGAGATGGTCCAGGCCTTGGAAGAATGCAGTCAGAACCAGGTAACAACAACGATTCAGCGGGTGAACGTGGCGGAGGAGGAGATGGATTGAAAGCCATGCCGGTCAAAGTTGGTATTGGTCCCGCTTGCTTATGTTGCAATGTTTATTGCGGGACGGAAGGTGTGGGTGATGGTGGACAGCGGTTCAATGGTCAACTTGCTTCCGTCCAGGTTGGTGGACAAGCTCAGCTGGGTGCAGAGGAAGTGTGCAATGGGTCTCTGGGCGTTAAATGGTGGCAAATGCCGCGTGGAAGGGGTAGTGGAGGCGGAGGAGGTTGAAGTTGCAAAGGTTTGTAAGCCCCTATTGTTTCTCTCAGTAGAATGCGGTGATGTGATATTGGGTCAACCGTTTATGTTTTTGTTCCAAGCTCAAATGGCCTTCAATGCCAAGGAAGGAACAGAAGCTCTGACGGTTGAGGATTCACTCGGTGCCCGGTTTGAGACAACAATCTGCAATCACAGGAGAGGGAGATGGGTGTGGGGGCCAGTGGCTAGCGGCAACAAGGAGTCCAACGTGGGGGCTGACCTTAAGGGTTACCCCACAGAGGATTTTTCCTATTCAGCCGCAGTTATGGCGCGGAGCAAGCTCTGGCTCAGTGTGGGCGGCCAACAGGTAAGGATAAAGAGGAGGAGGGTGCGCGTAGGGTGCAGGCTCCAGAAGTAAGTTCCACTCCTCAGTGTGCATTGCCAGAAGGTTCTACGCTTTGAAAACCCTATCATTGTGCCACAGTTGTGAGCAAAGGCAAAAGCCTTGGTTTGGTTATTAATAGGACTCATGACAGAAACAGCCAGGTCTGGATGGCGCGGTGCAATGCAGGCAAGTACAAACTGGTGGCATGGAAATTTTGGCCATGGAATGAGCCAATGCCTCAGGGGCTCAACGGACCCTTACGACCAATAGCGTGGTCCCAAGACCCGCGGGAGACGCCCCTTAGGAAAAACGGATGGGTAATGCGGTTGGCACAAATCACGGATGAGCGGGTGGATGCCCTTAACTTTTGACTGGCGGGATGATTGAGTACAGAGGAATGAGATCTGTTGGTATTGGTGCTGGTGTTAAGGGAGAAGGCCCTTGCCTTTGGACTGGACAAGTGCGGGTTGTTGAAGGGCAAGATTGGGGAACCTTATGTGATTCCCACTGTCCCTCAAAAACTGTGGCAGATAAAGCCAATTCCAATCCCTCTTTCCCTTTGGGAAGCTTTTCTGGAGCTGGTACGGGAGCGCGTGAGGACAGGGCTTGACAAGCAATCCACGTCAAGTTATTCAAGTCCTATTTTTGTGGTTGTCAAGCAGGATGGGAAGTTGCTGAGGATTGTTCATGATCTTCAGAGGCTGAACTTGTTCACTATTCACAACGCGGGACTTCCTCTGCGCGTGGAAGAATTCCTGGAATCAATGGCCAGGGGCGCTTGTTACAGTCTGGTAGATGTGATGGGAGGATACAATCAGCAAGAACTCCACCCCAACTCGCGGCCGCTTATGGAAGAGAAGGGAGGATGCAACTGACGCGGCTACCGCAAGGCGCAACCAACTCAGTGGCAGTGTATCAAGCTCAAATGACTTGTATAATGCGCAACAATCTTCCGGAGGGCGTTCAAATCTTCATCAACAATTCTGGCATCAAAGGCCCCAGAACAGACTACAAAGGTGTGGTTCTGACGGACGCCCCCACAATCCATCAATTTGTTTGGGAATACGCGGTGACTCTGGAACAGATCCTTTTTTGGATTGAAGAGGCAGGCCTTTCTGTGTCTGGAAAGAAGTTAGTGGTCTGCATTCTGGTGCTCAAGGTGCTGGTACACGTTTTGGACTTTGACAGTAGGCAGATAGCAGAGAGGAAGCGGAAAAATGTTCTCAAATGGCCAACTCCCCGGATGGTGTTACATATTCTTCAGTTTCTGGGGTTGTGCAGCTACGTCCGTATGTTTATCAAGCGGTTTGCGGAAGTAGCAAGCCCTATGCAGGCGCTAATGCAAAAGGGTGCGGAGTGGAATTGGACCACGGAGTGTGATTTTGTGTTTGAAAATCTCAAGGAGATCGTGGGGCGCAACATTGTCCTTTGGGATCTTGATTACAACGCCGGGGGAATACACTTGGCGGTTGACTCTAGAAAATTTGTTGCCTGGGGGTCCTGACGCAGGAGGAGGATGGGAAAGATAGGCCAGTGCTCTATGAGTCAGTCACCTTTACCGCAACCAAGAGCATCTATTCTCAGCCAAAGCTGGAGTTGTGCGGTGTCACCAAGATTGTGCGGAGGCTGCAGCACCTTTTGTGCGGCGTGCATTTTGAGCTCTTGGTGGATGAGGAGGCTTTGGCACAAATGATCAACTCACCAATGTTGCCAAACGCGCCCATGACCAGGTGGGTGGTGTTTCTTCAGTTATTTTCCTTTAGTGTGGTGCATGTTCCAGGGAAGGCGTTCACAATGCTGGAAGCGCTATTGCAGTACCCGCGGGGGGACCCATACAAAGGGGTGGAACCTCCGGACGTGGAAGCTCCAGTTGTTTGGGTGGGAGTGGTGGAGGCAGAGGTTTGTCTTCCGTTGCATCAGTCAGGGAGTTACGCGGTCTTGTGCTCTTATTTGAAGGATCTCCGGTTTCCCAAGGGCATGGCAGGCATGGTTGTCTGGTGGGTGAGGCAACACATTTTGAACTTCTACCTACAGGATGGCCAGTTGTGGTGGCAAAGTGTTTCTGTGCCTCTTGTTGTTGCAACTTCTAGGGCCAACCAAGAAGTGATCCTGAGGGGACTTCACAACAACCTTGGTCACCTGGGCCAGGTCAATACACATAGGAGGGTAAAGGCAAGGTTTTGGTGGCCTGGGATTGTACGCACGGTACGTGATTGGGTGAAATTGTGCGGGGCCTGTCAGCGGCAAAGCTTGAGTTTGCCCAAGGAATTTGGTCACCCCACGGGCAAAGATGCGCTGTTTGGGCGCATTTTGCTGGATGTTGTCTACATCAAGGCAGGCAAGTTTGCATACTTGCTGGTTGCGCATGACAATCTGCAAGGATGGGAGGAAGCACGGCTTCTGGCAAAGTTATTGGCAGAAAAGGTTGCCCAGTTCCTGGAGGAAGACTGGTTCGCGCGCTATGGATTGCTTTGCTTGGTCACCGTTGACGGGGGCGCGGAGTTTTGGGGCCACCTGATGATGCTGGTGCAGAGCTGTGGGGAAAAGTCCGGGCGCATGACAGAGTACTACCTGGAGGGTGCAGGAATGATTGAATGGGGACATCAGCCCATCAAGGACGCTCTGGTGAAGATGTGCGGTGAGGAGGGCAAGAAGTGGCAGGAGGCTCTCCTGGCAGTTCTTTTTGCCAATTGGATCTCCGTGAAGCGTTCAACGGGTTACTTGCCTTACCAGCTGCTCTATGGGCAGTTGCCCGTGCTTCCGGTGAACATCAAGTTTAGCATGTTCTTGGGCGTGGACTGGTGGAAGGTCAAGACACCTGCGGATCTAATCAAGGCGTGGGTCAAACAGCTTCTTAGGAGTGAAGGGACCTTGGCAAAGGCTGTGGAACGGTTGAAGAAGACCCAGACAGCGTCTGTCCGCTATTGGGACAAGCGCTGTTCCCATTGGCTCCGGGACCTGCTGCAGAAGGGGGACTTGGTCCTGCTGTATAATCAGAGTCTGGAGTCCCAGTGGGGTTGGCTTTTTGCCAACCGGTGGAACGGTCCGTATTGCGTGGCTTCTAAGTTCTTGGGAGGCAGTTACCAGCTCAAGGAATTGGACGGGACGCCGCTTAAGTGGAAAGCCGGGGCCTCGCACGTGAAGTGTTTCTTCGCGCGCAGTTCCACTTTGTTTTATGAAACAGTGGGTGATGGCATGGGGTCAGGGGGCAAGGAGGACCCAGGGTCAGTTGACAATGCGGACTGTTTGGACAACAAGGAACCGGTGCGCAACGCGCAGCCCCAAAGGAGTAGGAGGTTTCAGACTGCTGGGGAAAGCTTTCAAGCTGGGGGGGCGCTAGTTTAAAGCTTGATTTGGTGAGGGGGTGTTCTGGCTGGTTCACAGCCGGGATAACTAGACACCCCAGAATGTTTGTTTTCTTATTCCTTGGTTTGGACTTGGCTTTGGATTGGTACTGGCTATGGTTTACTTGTTGCAGGAATGCGGGCGCTTTGTGATGCCGGGTCCTTTTATGCAAGGACAATCCCCGCGCACAGGAGGTGGGACAAGGAGCTCTGCACAAAAAACAAAAATATATATATATATATATATATATATGTAGTAATAATAGAGTATTTATTTCTTTGCTTTTGGTCTGGGCTGTTTTCCTTGCTTATCTGTTTCTCTCTCTACATTTGGGTGCAATAGGTTGTGGGTGGTTATATGGTTGGAGTGGTTGCGGGACAAGCCTGATTTGGTAAGGGGGTGCTCTAGCCGGTTCACAGCTGGGACAACTAGGCACCCCAGAATGTTTGTTTCCCATTTCTTCTCTCTATCCCTCCGGTTTTGCGCCCGCTGTTGGTGCGGTGTTTGTTTGCTTTGTAGCATGAACACAGGGAACTGTGTGGAAGTTTGTCTGGGGCGGTCCAGGTACCTTTTGTAACAACCGGTTACTTACGGGGCAAAGCGCACAGGCAGGATTCATGGTTGCGCAGTCCCGCGCAAAGCGGATTGGATCCCAGCTCTCTCTTTTTTCTTTTTTGTTCTCTCTCTCTCTCTCAAGGATCTCACAAGCCCAAAGGCTACTAAGGATGGCGCGGCAAAAGTGTATGGTTCTTTGCAAACAGGTGCAAAGATGGATACAAGGTGAGATGGAAAAAAGGAAAAGGGAAAGGGGGTGATCTGCCTACAACAGGCAAGTCCTCACCACCTCCTCCGCGTCTGCGCAAGCCGCTGTTGCTAGCTCTTGGAAGTTTTCTAGAAGTTTGCATTGCGCATTGGTAGTGAGAGCGTGGGGAACCACTAGGAACCATTGCAGTAGGCTGTCTGCGTTGTTCACCATTGCATCAAACCTCTCTAGCGGAAGCGCTGGGATGAAGGGAATTTCCAGGATCTCAGGGGTAGCCGCGCAAGGGGGTGCTGGATTCAGAGAGGGACTTGATCCAAACAAACAAGGAGGCAATGAGGGGGCTCCCGGGGTATTGTGTGGGGGGCTTGGCTCATCTGGGGGCAACCATGGGACGAGGATCAGGGATGGCCAAGGAGGGACCTTGGGGGTTGTAGACCTCTCATCTAAGACTGGTGGTGGCCTTTCATTGGGATTTGCAACAGGAGGGGGAGCCAGAGGTGGGGCCGCGCACTGCCTGAGCAATTCCTTGACGCATGGGTCCCTTGATCCCTGATTGACTCAGGCTTGGTTGGCCCAGTGGAAGGCAGCGGCTTGGTAGGCCGCAAAGGACAAGTAATCCTCCTTGCGCGGCGGCCTGGCACAACAGAAAGGCGGAGCGGAGTTGTGACCCTTGCTTGGTGGAGGACGGAGAGGTGGGGAACCCGGCGGATTCCACAAGTTCTCCGAGATTGTATCATTGTCCAAGACTACAAATGGGTCTGGGCAAGCCAGGCGCAACCTGGGGCAAGAACCAGATCGGGGGGGAGCTTGGGGCATACCCTTGCTGAGTGACTGAGTGAGCAGCAACAATGGCGGCGACAGCAGTTGGTACAGGCGCGGCGGCCAGGGATTAGCAAGCACAAAAACCCGTTTTGGGCACAAAACTTGCAGGGTACCATGGTGGCAATTGGAGAGGGTAGTGTGGAGTGGAAGATAGGGCGCATAGAGTGGGGTTGGTAGGAGGGAAGGGTGCAAAGACAATTGAGGTAGCAATGGGGAGACCTCTGGGGACAGAACTCAAGTTGGGGGGGGATGTGGTGTCATTATATAGCCTTGGATTGGGAACTGCATTGCGGCCTGGGCACTCAGCATTTGGCGGGTCAGGCTCAGCAGTTGGGGAGCGCGCATTCTCAGCAGTGGCCGCTGCAGGCTCAGAAGCAGTTGCTGCAAGGCTCAGCGGTAGGCGCAGTGGGACCAGCACGCGGCTGCAGGTTGGGCGTTACTAGGGGGGGGACGGGCCGCGACCTGTTTGGATACCCAACTTAGGAATGGAGCAGGGCCAATCATGTTCTTGGGCGGTTAGTTTGGGGAGGGGAGAGCGGGGCAATTGTGGGGCTATGTAGGTGGACAACCACGCGCAAGCGCAAGCCGGCCACAGGACTGGGAAATTCATGACGGCGCATTGGGCGGACAAAGGCAGGCGCAGTGAACTTTGAGTAGCGCGTGGCAGAGGGCCACACCATGGGAGGACAAACCAGATGAGTGTAACGGCAGGTGGGCTGAAGGGATAGGGTATGGGTTAGGGTCCTGGGTCTAGGGTTTCTTCTTCAAATTGTTGTCAGGTTGTTCTTGTGCTTGTACCTAGGTTAGGTCTGAGGGGAGGGGATGTAAAAGTCCTCTCTTCAGCACAGGGCGGAGGGGGGGGAGGAAGAGGACACGGGGTGCTGAGGGGAAGAAAAGGAGCATCCTCAAAATATTACAGACGCTAGAACCATTTACTCTGCAATCAGGGAAAACTTTGTGAGGGATAACCTCTAAAGTTTCCACAGCGGGCCACAGCCTGCTTGGACATTACAGATCCAAGAATAGAGCTGGCCCAACCATTTTTGCGGGCAGCTAGTTTGGGGAGGTAGGGAGGGGAAATTGGGGCTATAGGCGCGGGCCAACCCGTGGGGCATGAAATCATGCAGCGCGCTGGGGGGATACGCACAAGTGGGGGGCTCCAAGTAGGGTGCGGCGGAGGGCCGCGTCATGAGAAGAAAAAACTGGTTGTAAGTAACGGTAAGCAGGCAGGGAACCGATTAGGGTTAGGCTAGGGTTCTGAGCCTAGGTTTTCTTTTACATTTGTTGTTGGTCTGTCATTGCGCTTTTACTTAGGTTAGGGTTGAGAGTGTGGGCATAAAGTTCATGCTCTAAACCCCAGCTCTTATGGGATCATCTTATCATTGGATCTTTGGTGCAGGAAAGGAAAAGGAAGGGAAGGAATTCATCATCTTTTTTACTCTCTCTCTCTCTCTCCTTTTTAAAAATAAAGGAGAATCCTTAACCTTACAGATGCTGAGACCATTGCTTCCAAACTTAAGTACAACTAGGGTATTAGTTCTCTCTTACTTTCCACAACAACCCCCGGGGAGCCGTATACACCCCATACACGGCAGTTTTGAGCCATGTCCAGGGGTCATACCAAACTTTTTGGGTCCCCCTGGACCACATTTGAGTTCCATCAACCCAAATTTGGGATCAATGCTTACTATGTGGGACTGTTTTTCCACATCTAGCAATCATAAAGTGAAATTAAATTGAAATCAAGTTTAATTAAAGTGAAATTAAATTGAAACTATAGGAAACTGCAAATAAAAAATCCCAAAAAATTGATGTTTCTCAACTTGAAAGTGAGAAAACTTGGTAGTTGTTCAATTGAAAGTTGGATTGAATACTGAAGTAGCATTGAATTTTTTTTTGCATTATGGGAACAGTGAAAAGCCCTCCTTCTAACATGGCTGCGTTCAAGGACTACGTTAGTGCAATGAACAAAGCTGAAGAAAAGAAGGATTTGGGTAATGAATCATTGGAAGCCCCAATTGCATCCTCATCAAGGGTGACAATTGAGGAAAAAAATGATTCAAAAATGGACATGACCTCTGTTGGTGAGTAGCATTTTATGTTACTGGTCTTTGCCATATTTAATTTGGTTGAAACTGATGGAGTGCATGCCATCAATATAACCATGAAACTGTAACTATGAATATTTAACTATGAAAGATCCACTTTTCCCACCTCCTGTGAGAGCTTTTCCTACTAGGGAAGAGGCACAAACATATTGTCAAACATGGTCAATGAAGCATGATTACTATTTAATAGTTTTCAGCTCAAAGTGTGATAAATATGTAGATTTGGCCTGTGATAGACATGGTTTGTACTCTGGGCAATTTCTCACCAAAAGGTCAAGGAAAACTTGCACAAGGAAGGTTGAGTGCAAATTTTTCATCCATTCTAGTCACACAAAGGCAGATCCCTTGTGGCAAATCTCCTTTAAGAATGATCAACATAACCATGAACCATCTCCACACCCCTCAGTGAATCCTCACCTGATGAGAATCTTTGGGGTAGCCTTAGACAATCTAAAAGAAGTCATGAATGATGGTCTCAATAAAATTCAACTCAAAAGAAAATTGAGCAAGATTGATGGTGGTGAATACGTTGATGACCAAAAAATCTATAACACTAAGCATAAGTTAGTGCTTGAAGAACTGAAGGGGAAAAGTTTTATGTTGGTCCTATTTGAACAACTTGGTAGTTCAGGTTGGTTTAATCAAGCAAAATTCAGTGGAGAGGGTCACTTGGAGGCCCTATTCTTGGCTCACCCAGAGTCATTAAAGCTTTGCAAGCAATTCCATCATATAGCTATGATGGATTGTACTTATAAGACAAATAATTACAACATCCCCCTATTGCACATTGTAGGAATTACTTCCAACCAGGAAAATTTCACAAAATCTCTTGTTTTTATAACAAGAGAAAACTTTGAGCTCTAAAGTTGTCCTTTAAATTTGATAAAGGAGTTGGATTATGATCCTGAGAGACTTCCCAAAGTCTTTGTGAAGGACTGTGAAAACGCTTTTATCTTTGCTCTAGAATAGACATTCCCTGATTCAACAAGACAGTGCTGTCAATGGCACTTGTCTAAAAAAATACAAGCAAACTGTAAAGTGAGCTTTAATAATGACATTGAAGGGTGGCAAAGATTTATGTCTCTGTGGGCTAATTATGGGGCCTCAAAAACCAAGGAGGAGGCAGAGGTCAATTATTCAGAACTTAGAGTAAGTGCCAAATCACTGCCTCTACTGTTAATCTCCCTAGTTTTGGGTTGCTTACATTATTACTTGTATAAAGTTTTTTTTGGCAGACCTCAAGGATGTACTCAAGTATATACATCATAATATTGTTCATATCAAAGAGACGTTTGTAATGGCTTGGACTTGCAAGAACCCAAACTTTGGAAATAAAACAACTTATTGGGTTGAAGGGGCCCATTCTACTCTCAAAGAATTCCTTGCAAACTTGTTGGGAAACATGTTGGATGTTTGGCAAAACCTAGAGGGCACAGTTTCCAATCAAATTCAATTGGTTCAGGCTGCACTTTACAACTCTTGAATAAGGATTGGAATAGTTCTTCATACTGAAATTTTAACATTGGGATACAAGGTGTCTTTACAAGCAATCAAACTTGTTGGGGATTAATTAGAGAAGTTAAAGCGGAACCATGATGGGGAAGTGTGCACCAAGTAATACTCAATGACTATGGCTTTTCCCTGTTCCCACCAAATAGGGGACCTACTAGCATCAAGAGGCTCCATTGTGCCTGAAGATTTTCATCCTCAGTGGAGTTTATATTATGAACCTTGCAGTTCTAGTTCTGTAATTTTGTTTAAGTTGGATTGTTCAAATCACTTTTTAATCAATTCTTTTTGAATGATGATTCCTACTTGACTAAAATGATGATTCCTACTTGACTAATATATGATCCTTTTGAATTTTGAAAGGTCCATGTTGATGAACTGCTCAACAATTCTCAGTTACATGAGAAGCTCAATGCAATTATCTTGAATCATCCTGATCAAGATTATTGCGGGCTGTTGAAGCACTTGATGAAGGAGACCGCCAATTATTAATCAAAGCCAAGACTTGAAACTAAAGTCTTGCAATCAAGCAGAGGCAATCCAAAATTTACAGATACCCAGCAAGATCCTTCTTGATTTGAACACATTGAAAAGTAACTTAAGCCGGCAAAGAGAAGTAGAAGGGCACCAAAGAAGAAAAGACAAATGATTGTAAGTCTTTTCTTTTTTGAAAGTTTCCTTTTTTTGGTTTAATGAACTGATTGAGAAATGTTTATAGTCCAAGTCAGGCTCTTCATCTGAATTTCATAATTCAGTGGAAGAGACTGAAAGTTCATTGGGTTTGGTGCCGTTGGAATCCAATTCCTTTTCAAAGGATGAAGCAGGCCCAATGGAGGATTCAAACAGAAGCTCATGTTTGGTGAGTGGTGATTCCTTTAATGAGATTAGAATTTTGGCTGACTACTTTTTGATTTTAGAAATTGAATTACCTCAATCAAATACCTGAGAACTTACATGAGTTCTTAGGTGAGGTTTAGGACCCAGTTGGTGATGAAAATTGTGGTTTTAGAGTCATTTCTAAATCACTTGGTTATGATGAGGATGAATGGTTTAAATTTTGTAAAGATATGCTTGAAAAATTGAGGAAAAATAAGGGGTGCTATTCTAAGATCCTTGACTGCAGTAAAGATGTTGAAAGGATAGAACAAATACTTGATTTCACTGACATCAATCAAAAGATTCCCTCTTTGAAATGGCTTTCAAATCTTGACATGGGTCAAATAATAGCTGATACTTATGGAAGACCAATATGTTTCATTTCATTGGAATCATGTTGTTCTTTTAATCCTATTAAAATGGGTGTAAAAGAACAATCAGATCCTATGTTCATTTGCTTTGTTAACAATAACCATTTGGTCCAGCCTGTACTTAAGGGAGATGTGATTCCGATCCCACCCATAGTTTCCAAACCACTTTCCATGATTTCTATAAAGGCAGCTTGTTGGTTGATCACCTCAAAGATCAACTTGAGTGGTATTCTAACCTATAGATTAATTTCATTTTTTTGCATTGGGTCTAACATGCTAATATTGTAATTCTATTAATATAAAGGGTTATCACATTTTGAACATCATTATGTTAAGTGTTTTGAGTTAACATCATCATGATGAGTGTTTTGAATGAGATTTTAATGGTAAGCCAATTCAACTTGTGACGGGATCAGCTTAACACTAGTTGAACTTGTTTTTTGGTGTTTTTACTTTAGGGCTGCTCAAAAGACTTGTATTTTTTTGGCACTTTTACTTTAGGGCTGTTCAAAAGACTTCTTGTATTTCTTGGCTGGTCAAAAGACTGGTATTTTTTTTGGCACTTTCACTTTAGGGCTGGTCAAAAGACTTGTTGCATTCTTTGGCCCTTTTACTTTAGGGCTAGTCAAGTTGAACTCAAATTTTTTACTTGAATCTGAAGACAACCAGTTGGTTTTCTTTAGTTTTTATTGTTTTTCTTTTTATTTATTTATTTTTACTTATTTTTATTTTATTTCTTATTTTTTTGTTTTTTTAACCAAAAAATCAACTTTTTTTGATCTTTTGGTTGATTTCTGTTTTTTTTTTTTTTTTGTATTTTCATTTAGTTTATTTTGTTTTATTTTATACCCTTTATTTTTTTATGTTTTTTTTTATTTTTTTCCACCAGACTTGTAGCCGTGTGGAGTACAGCCCAATCACACTCAAATTGTGTGGGGTCTGTACGGCTCAGGTGTAGCTGTGTAGCCATTAGTTTAACATCACCCTCTTTTATAACAGAAAATATGGTCTGAAGATCAAACTCACTTCTTCAATTGATACTTGGTCAAATATTCCAGAAAAAGAATAAGGTAATGTTCAGGAAAACTAAAGTAAAAACCCAAAAAAAATCAGAAAACAGGAAAAAATTAGAAATTATCAAATGTACTCAGTTTCTTGCCCATTGTTTTTGCTTTTTGTGCTAATAAATTACTTCCAGGAGGATGGTAAGGAGAATCACCATCTTTGTTGGATAAATTTTTTCTCTTGATTCTTGTCCCAGGATTGTATTCAGGAGAAGCAACCCGCTTATTCACAATGGTTCCAGACCTCTGATAAAATGTTCAATGAAAGAATTAATTAAAAACAATATCCACAAAATAAACAAAAATAAAACCAAATTAAATCTCACCATCTTAATAACATCCAAATCTGTCAGCTCTTCAAAAAGAATTCTTTGAAAGCTTAAGAGGATCCCTTGAAATCTGAAGCTTCAAATTTTTCAGATCATCATTAATTTTTTCAGGAAAAAAACAAACAAAAAAGGACAAATAACAACAGACCATCCCTTTCCTTTTGAAATATTTTCATTGTGTTATATAATTTGAGTTGTAAAACATGTGAAGAGCAGTCACAATAGTTTTAAGTTTTGTATTGAGTTTCCAATTTAAAATTATTTAAAAAAAATTGGTAGAAATTTTGATTCCGCATGTAAAAAGAAAAAACATTGAAATGGATGTGTTAATTTGAAGTGTTTTTATGTTGGATTCACCTTTTAGAGGCCCAGGATACATCCAAAAAATCTAAAAAAAAATATTAAAAATCTCTGATAGTTTCTTCAATTTATTTAAACTTTAATTGAAACAAATAAATAATTAAAAAGGCAAATAAAAGGATCCAAAATTCCAATGGGAAATTTGGTTCTTTTGATATTTTTGTTTATTTGAATGAATTTTTTGAGGTCAAAGAATCCATCCAGAAATTCTTCCAAAATATCAGAATTATGTATAACTTTTTTTTTGACTTCCTAATAGCTTTAATCACCAAAATCAATCAATTCAAAAGGCCAATAAAAGGATGGAATTATTTTCAGCTTGCTACTATTGCAGAGCAAGCTGCAAAAGTAACAAAAATAACAGAAAACTAAGAATATTAAGATTAACACAAGAAGGAGTAGAAAATCCATAAATATTATTGCAGAAATTTATTTTCCAACCAACATTAGGTAGGGTCACTCACTGACCCCACCCTTGAAATCCAACTCCTTATAATTTTAATAATTAAAGAAAGAAAAAGACCAAAATACTACGGCACCACTATGGGACTTTTTGGCCAATTAAATATTTGACACATATTTTCACGTATAGGTTTCCCACCTAAAATTCAGTCAGAATTGAGGTCCCACCTAAAATTCAGTCAGAATTGAGGTGTTGTATATATTGTAGGAGTTACGCAAGGAAATGTGTTCTGCCACGATTCCCGCACGCAAGCAGCAACCAATACACCCGTGCGTGGCTGAGCAGCAGCACTTCCACCCTTTCAGCGTACCTTGACAAGCGGTGTATGCAGTCCCTGGCCTCTGAAAATTATGCAGCTGCGGGACTACAGGCTGAAAGAGTGACAGGCGGCCTGAGAAGCCCAGGTACCATGTAAACATGCTACAACCTACACAGGAACATTCTACATATGTAATAAATGTTCTGGTGGATATTAGATAATCTAAGAATACATAAAAGTATTTAAAAAAACCAAAATAGCCTTTATACATATTTTTTTTTAATATAATTAAAAATACCCAAAAATGTGGAAAATAAGATAACTACTATCTGTAAAAATATATTGAAATACTTTAATATACAATTTTGACAACTTTTAGGGATCAATAGTCTTTTGACATACTAAGGAAACTAATGATGTAAAAATATTACATGAATTATCATAACTTATATTTTAAGTAATTATTTTTAGTAAATCAACTGAATTGTGAAAATAAGGAGTAAAATCAATATCACAATTTTACTCCAATCAGTTAATACATAATGAGAACCCACTTTAAATCAGATTACCTGTAGGAATTTCTATTAAAAGAATTATTAACAGACTGGGAACATTTACTAAGGATAATTAATTAATAATGAATAATATGGACAGATTAGTGTTATTCACACGTCCAAAACATCAATTAAAAGGTAGAATAATTCCAATACCCTGTTGAATTAGATATTACCCATGCTACAGCACCTAGAACATGTTACAGGCTACCACTGGTTACCCTTCTAGCCTTAGTGTCCGTCCCTTTGAGCCCTTGTATCCCTCAGAAGGACAATATTGGGACTCAAAGAGCTATAAATAAGGAGCTCTTTTGAGGATATTGATACCCAGAGAGACCCCAATATATTTACATCTAGACACCGTGACAAGGTAATCAAGTACGTATAAGAGATAATTAAGTGATTTATGGCTTTAGTCTGGTCAATAATATCCGTCCCCAACCCTTTTTATCAATTTAAACTGCTGAACAACCTTTTAACCCCAGTAACAGGTTTGAACCATCAGTGCATGTCCAAAACAGGTACCTAAAGGATTTAATAATATACCAGTGAGACTTATTATCCTTTTTCTTTAGTTGCAGCTTGGCTACAAGGCCCTGTCACTCCACCATATATTTTATATATATATTATCTTTGGGAAATATCTCCTTTAAGAATATAAATTAAAGGTTCCAAAGTAACCAGGTATATGTGTTTTCAAAGTGAATTCCCTGAAGAGAGGTGTTAAAGATCCCCAATATTATTGTGGCCCCTCTAATAATTTATCTAATAATCAATTTATTAATATTGATTTATAATATTAAACCATAAACCAAACCAATTAACCTTGCAATAGCTTTATCCAAATATTTTACAGATTTTTTCTGCATTGATTGAACAATATATTTATCATTTATTCTATCACCTCTAGTAGCTAAAGGATAGAAAGGGTCTTGGCATCCATGAGCCTGACAATTATCAAATGAGAAATCTGGTTTTTTTGGTTTTTTGAAGGATTTTTTTAAGGAAAAAAAATACATCCAAAACATCTAGGAAAAATATTACTAAGCTCTTTGAATTCTGTTTCAGCTTTCTGAGAGCTAAAACAACCAAAAAAAAAAAAATTAAGAAGGTCAAAATAAGGATGCAAAACATCCTTGAAAAATTGGCTTTTGAGGATATTTCAAACTTTTGATTGAATTTTTGGAGGGTTTCTAATGCCTCCAAAATTATGAAACATTCTAATTGGGTTTACAATCTGCAGCTACCAGACTGCAGCTTCAGAATTCCAAAAAAATTAATTCTCAAAATGCCTGAAAAATAAATTATTCATTTGTGTAGCAGCATTGGGGTGCAATGGCATGCTGACATCACAATCTGTGATTTCAAGGATTTCAGCCATGAGGAAAATAATGCCCTATTTTATATTTTATATTCTCTATTTTTACTGGGAAATTTTAAATTTGCAACCCTACACAACCCATTCACAATTCAAAATGGGTTGTGTGGCACATTTTGCAACCCATCTGGGTTGTTAACAGCTGCTTGTAACCCATCTGAGGTGTGAACAGCCATTCACAACCCAGATGGGTCAAGAACCGGGCCACACAACCTGTTTTAATTTTTGAACAGGTTGTGTAGGGTTGCCAATTTTTATTCTTATTTTTATACATTTATCTTATTTCTTTATATATATTTTTTTTATTGTCATTTTTAATATATTTTCTTGATTTATTTTTTATTTATTTATTTATTTATCTATCTATTTATCTATTTCTTTGTTTCTTTATTTATTTATTTATTTATTTTTCATTTAATTATCTATCTGTTTATTTATTTATTTTTAATTTGCTTATTGAACCAGTTTGTGGGCAATGTTAAATTTGCAACCCTACCCAACTTGTTCACAACCCAAATTGGGTTGTATGGCACGGTTTGCAACCAATTTCAGTTGGGGACAGCGGCTCCTGACCCATTTCAGTTGTGGAAGGCTGCTCACAACCCATTTCTGCCATGAACAACCAAACAGCCACCAACAACCCCCAAATGGGTTTTGAGTGGCTGTTCACAACCCATTTGCAGTGAGCAAAAAAAAAATGAAATGAAATGAAAAAAAAAATGAATGAATAAACAAAAATAAAACAAAACAAAACAAAAACACCAAAAAATGAAAAAAAAATTATAAATAAATAAAAAATTAAAAAATTAAAAAATTAAAAAATTAAAAAATTAAAAAATTAAAAAATTAAAAAATTAAAAAATTAAAAGGTAATTTTAAAAATTTCACCACTCTGGGGCCATGAATATGCAGCCCATATAAAAAACAATGAAAAATTCTATGGAACAGACCTAAAGTAAAAACACCAAAAATTAAATAAACAATGAAAGTCTATGGACCAGCCCTAAAGTAAAAAATACAAGTTAAACTTGCGTCAAGCTTATCTAATGAGGTGGACTTTCTAATGGACAGGCCCTAAAGTAAAAACACCAAAAAAAAAAAAAAAAAAAAAAAAAAAAAAGAGAGAGAAACAAGTTCAACTTGTGCAAAGCTGATCCCATCACAAGAAGTAAAAATATTTCTTATGATTGGATCAGCTCAACACAAGTTGAACTGACTTACCAATAAAATCTCATTCAAAACACTCAACATAATCATTTTAACTCAAAACACTCAACATCATGATATTCAAAATTTGATAAAGCTTTATATTAATAGTTTTCATAAGATCAGCATCAGAACCCAAACCAAAATGATGAAATTAAAATTAATTTTATAACTTAGAATTTAACTTAAGTTAATCTTTTGAATGATCAACCCAACCAGATGCTTTTTTTTTTATATATATATAGAAGCCAAAGAAGCAGGTTTGGAAACCATGGGCAGGATTGGAATCATTTCTCACTCAATTAAAAGATGAACCCAGTGATTGTTGTTGAAAGATCAAATGAAGATCACATCTTATTATTCTTGTACACCCATTTTCATTGAATTATCATTACAACATGAATCCAATGAAATGAAACATATTGGTCTTCCATAAGTATCATCTATTAATTGACCCATGTCAAGCTTTGAAATCCATTTCAAATTTGGAATATTTTCATTTATATCATTGAAATCAAGTCTTTTTTCTATCTTTTCAACATCTTGAATGCCAAAAAGGATCTTAGAATAGTACCCCTTATTTATCCTCAATGTTTCAATCATCTCCTTTTGTACTTTAAACCAACCATGTTCATTTTACCCTAGTTATTTTTCAATGACTCTAAATCTGAAATTCTCATCACCAACCAGATCCCAAACCTCCCCTAAGAACTTATGTAAGTTCTCAGTTATTTGATTGATGTATTTCACTTTGGGTTTCCTATGATCAAAAAACTACTTAGCCACAAAATTCTAATCACATTAATTAAAGCAACACTCACCAAAGATGAGCTTCTGGTTGACTTAACCACTATTTCTAACTCCTTGGAAAAGGATTCTGGTTACAAATGAAGGGAGCCTAATTTGCTTTCAGTCTCTTCCTTTGAAATATTAAATTAAGATGAAGAGATTTCCTTTCACTAAAGAAATCATTTTCCAATCAGTTCATCAAACCATAAAAATTAAACATTTCCTAAGATAAAAGACTTACTATCTTTGGTCTCTTTGACTCCCCTTTGACTTGTTTTCCCCTCTAAATTTTACTTTCAACATGTTCAAATTTTGAAAGTTCACAACAAGTGGCTTTTGATTTGGGTTGAACACAGCTTGACTGAAAGCCCTTTGGCCCAAGCCTTGGCTTGGAAATCAAATTAGCTTTATAATCAACCACATACTTTAAAATCTCCAATCTAACCTTTTGAGGTTTTTCCCATAAGAATGTAATTCGACTTGTTAAACAATTGGGATTCATCAAGCACTGGATTTGTGTCAATCTTTAAAAAATAAAAACATTAATTAATCTTTCAATCCTATCATTTTTTTTTAACGTTCAAGAAAACCAAAAAGACAAATTACTTCACTGGAAGGGTCATAGTCTAACCTCCACTGAGGGTGAACATTCTCAGGCACAACAGATCCTCTTGATGCTAGTATTTCACCTAAGATGTGGGAACACAGCAAGCCCCCCCCCCCTTTTTTTTTTTTTTTTTTTTTTTTTTTTTTTTTTTAATAAGACTTTGAGCACACCATGCCATGATGGTGGTACTATAACTTCTCAAATTGTTTTCCAATGAGTTTTAATTGCCTCAATTGATAATTTTTAACCCAAAGTTCAAATTTCATCTTGAAGAAAGGTTACTAACTTTTTTCAAGAGTTTTTAATCAAAACATGCACTAATTTGATTTGAACCTCAAGTGTTACTTCCAGGGTTTTTTTTTTCCACACTTCCAAGATGTTCCCCCAAAATAACTTTCAATTAATTGTTTTAAAGTATCATGGGCCCCTTCTACCCAAGATATTGTTTTATTTAAAATTCTGGTTTGACACAAGTCCATGCTGTTACAAATTTCTCTTTGATAGGTAAAATGTTCTTTTGAATATACTTAATCACATCCTCACAGTCTTTCAAGGTAACACCTTATACAAGTTTCAACATAAGAAATCCCAGCAGAGATGAACAGGAGAAGCAATAAACTAGCCTAATCTGAGTTCTGAATCATTGAATTCTGCCTACCCCTTGGTTTTAGATGCCCCAATACTTTTCCCACAGAGTCATAAAACTTGACCATCCTTCATCATCATTCCTGAATCAAACTTAATGATTTTCTTGAATTTTTTTTTAGAAAATTTACAGTAGAATGACTGTCTGGATGACTTGGGGAACCTATGTTTGATAATAAAAATCAGAGCTTTTTCATGATCTTTCACAAAAACTTTGGGAAGCCTCTTGGGATCATAAGCCAACCCCTTTAATGCCTTCAATGCTCAACTGTAGAACACATACGATTCTTTTATTTTTTTTTATAAAAAAACAAAAGCCTCTGTAAAGGTTTTCCTGTTGACTGTCATTCCTAAAACATGCAATAGAGGGATTTTGTACCTAATTTTTTTTTTTTTTTTTTTTTTTTTTTACAAGTACAATCCAACAAACCAATACGATGGAATTTTTTAAAAAGTTTTATAGACTCAGGATGAGCCAAGAAAATGGACTCTAAGTGACCCTCTCCACCAAACTTTGACCTGGAAACCCACTGGGTTTCCTACAGAATTTCAGATAGAACCTACATGATGACTCTCCCATTCAGTTCTACTATCCATTCAACTTCAACTCAGTTTTATATAAGATCCTTCTATCCTCAATCTATTCTCCACCATCAATCTTTCTCAAATTACTTTCAAGTTTCACAGTATTGAGCCCATCCTTCATGACTTCTTCAAGTTGATCCAAGGCTTGACCAGAGATTCTCCTCAGTTGAGGATGCACTGAGGGGTCTTCAGATGGTTAATGATTTTGTAGGTCATTTCTAATCAAGAGATTCCACATGGGATCTGCTACTTTAAAACTTTCACAGATCATTGATTGACACCCAACATTCCCTGGTTGAGTTACCAGTTGCCATTGGGTGAGGTATGGCCCCTCATATAATCCAAATCTGTTTCATGCTAGATCACCATATTTATCCTTGTTCAACTTGAATGTTGTTGGTGAATAGCCATGCCTGGTTTCCCCATTTTTTACAATAAATCTCTGCATCTTTCCTACTAGGAAAGGCTCTCACAGGACAAGGGTCAAGGGGTTCTGGAACCTCTTGGTTACATAGTTACATTGTTACAACCACATGGTTACCTTAGTATTGATCAATCCAAATCCTTCTCATTCAAATGGCATATGAAAGATGATGACTCACCACCACCTTTATTGGGTTCCAGTTTTGAAGAAAAATCTTGTTCCTCAATCCTCACCCTAGATGAGCATGCAATCAGGGCTTCCAATGTTTTCTTTTCCAACTACCTATTCAAATCCCTAGATTCCACCAAAGCTTTGTGTTAACAACCCTTTCAATCTAAGGCAGCCATATTCAAACCAGGCTGGCTTGGGCTTGCCACCCTTCCCCTAATCCCAAAACATCCCAAGTCAATTATCATCCAATCAAACTGTTTTTAACAACCCCAAAGTGTACTCACTCTTGGATTGAGAATAATAAGATTCTACAATGAGGAGCAAGTGGTGTGTATGGTTTGTGCATCTGACTAGGAGCAAATTTTGTGTACAGATTTGTGATCCCAAGTTCTTTTTTTTTTTTGGGGGGGGGTCCAATAATAGTCTGATTTAGTATGCCAGCTCCCCAAATTTTTGGGTTAACAGGAACTCAGATGTGATCCAGGGGTGCCTAGGTACCCTAGATTCCCCCCCCCCCCCTCAAAGGGCCCATTTGGGGGCTACGTTTCCCCCCAAAAACAGGTCATCCAAACAGGTTTGACCCCCACTCATGACTTGACCATCCCCTGCCTGGGGGGGGGGGGGGGGTAGGGGGGTCCTGGATCCCCAATCCCAACTCAAAAAGGGCCACAAATCCCCAATCAAAACTCAAAAAGGGTTTCAATCACAGATGTACAAGTCATCCATGATTTTACTTGCTGCTTGTTGAGTCATGAATCACCATCCAGAACACATATGAGTCCTGAATGGAAATTCATGCCAGTTTGCAACCCTGGGGTTGTGAATTTAAGGTTTCCCTTTTTCTTGGCACAATTTTTTTTTTTTTTTGATTATTATTATTATTATTTATTTATTTATTTTTATTTTGACTATTTGATGGTTTTTTTTTTCATTCATTCATTGGGCCATGGATGTGGATTCAATGCCCTGGGAGTGTGAAACCATCAGGGTTTTTGATTTTTTGATTTTATTTTTTATTTGTTTATTTTTTTTTTTTTTTGGGGGGGGGGGGGGTTTGGGGGTGGGTGTTGAATGTTTCACACCCCCAATGCTTGATATTGTGGAGTTTTCAAGTTGCCAGGATGACTTGGGACATCCCCACTCCACACCCTCATCCTCAATCTCCACCCAGTTTGGCCAGCTGGTCAAGATACAAACAAGAGAAGTTCAGGCAGCTCAACAGTCATCTCAAACCTCTGCAAAAGAACAATGCAAGAGTTTTCCTTTTTTTTTTTTTTTTTTTTTTTTTTGGCCAATCAAAATCCCTTTAAAATGATACTCAAAGGATTGAAAAGAGAGTGAGAGAAAAAAAGAAAAAAAACCTCCCACTTTATGTCTCAAATCTTTTCACAATTTTTAAAAGATTGTTGTTTGTTTGTTTGTTTGTTTGTTTGTTTGTTTGTTTTTTTTTTTGATGAGTTTGGAAGATCTGAAGAGACAGAAAGGTTTTAAATTAGACCTTCAATTCAAGTATCACTTCTTTCTTAGACATTTAGTCCTTCATTCTCCCACCAGAACATGGGCTGAACATCAAAACATAAACTTTCAATTCTTTTTTTTTTTTTTTCTCTCTTTTCTTTTTGCCCCTTAACCTTCCAAACAGGTTTCCAAACTTTGAGCTTGCAGCCTTTGAGTGGGGATCAAAAAAAAGGGGGAGGGGGGTGGGGGGCAGAAAGTAAGATGATTGAGTGATCTTGAGGATCCATGGATTCCCTAAGAACAATATGATGCATCTATAACCCTAAGGTCAACTGTCTGTACCTTGGGCCAAGGGTGAAATCTTTTCAATCCAGTTCTGATCCTAGTTTGATGAACTTGACAGAAAATCCGAGTTAATGGTTTTCAAGCTCACTTCAAACAAAAAAAAAAAAAAAAAAAAAAAAAAAAACCATCAATCTCATCTCTTTTGAGGGTTTCTTTGGACCTTGATTGATCCCTCAAGGATGTCTAAGCTCAAATCACCATCTCAAGAACCACTTGTTTGGGCATAGGTCTGGCTGGATCCTTGGGCTCTTCTATTCAAATCATCCAATCCTTCAGTTTGGACTCAAACTCTCTCCTACCCCCTCCTTACCTTAAAAAAAGGCTGCCACCTCAAAATTTGGAACATCCTTTGGAAAGATAAACCAATTTTTTTTTTTTTTTTTTTTTTTTTTGAAATGAATGTCTTATTCTTGATATCAAGCCCATGGACTCTGGGGGGAGAATGAAGGACTAAAAACTGAAAAAAAAAAAACTAAAAAAACTAAAAAAACTAAAAAGAAATCATGCTTGACTTGCCTGTCTGTCATCCTTGAAAACTTTTATCTTTCAAAAATCATAGGTACGTTTGTATATCTTTGACCCAACCTGTCAAGCCACATGGAGTGGGGGTGTCCCAAGAAGTCATGGCAACATCAAAACCACACAAACCTTTAAGGTTTTGGGGTTTCAAAAACCACAACAGCCTTCTCTTAATTTTGAATTTTTTTTTTTTTTTTTTCCTAATCTTTTCTAATTTTTTTTTTTTTTTTTTTTTTTTTTTTTTTTTTTGCTCACAACCCTCGAGTTGTCAATGGGACACCACAACTGAAGATCGGGTGGGTCAAGGGGTCTTGTGGCGTAGCTCCGAGTCATGACTCGAGACCTCGAATCGAACGAGCCATGGAGAGCCGTACCAGACGAGACGACCCGATTGGGAGCTGTGTGTGTATGTACATACATACTTCCATACAGCCCGGGCTATGCAGGGCTCTGAATCTCTCACGCCCCCCGGGAGTAAAAGAACCCAAGACGACGACGACGACCAGCTTCGGTCGACGGCCGAACCAACGTCGCAGGCCAGCTGGGCCACACACACACACTCACCATGCGCTGCCCTCATCTACAAGACCTCAAGCACAGGCTCGGGATCTTGAGAGAGAGAGAGAGGATGGAGGGAGGAGGGAGGAAGGCAAAAAGAGAGAAAAGGATGGATGGATAGACATTCAACGACTTAGATCAACGAGAGAGAGAGAGAGAGAGAGAGAGATGGTTGGTTTCTTGTTCCCATAAACGATGTAGAAGATGTATACGATGATAGTAGAATGAGGACCAAAAAAAAAAAAAACTAACGATATCGATCGAAGAGTATAGATGGATGGATGGATGAATGATAACAACAAAAGGGAGATGAAGGGCGAAATGAAGGATGATCATGATGGATGGATGAGAGTGGAGATCAAAACAAAAACAAAACCCACAAATCGTAGCCATACGGAGCTTCGATACAACTGACTCTGACTAGGTCTTTCTCGCTCATATTCCCCGGCAAAACAAAAAAAAATGATAATAATAACTCCCCCCCCTCTGTCTGTCCCCCCGATAGAAGAGAGAGAGAGAAAAAAAAAACAGTCACCTAAATAACACGTGCTCGATCTGATAATTCTTTGAACAACGGCGGGCGAGGTTCATCATTCATCCATCAGGATCCAGAGTCAGTCGTCATCATCATCGTCGTCGTCGTCGAGGGGGTGGAGATGGGGAAGGTACCGACGGGTTGAACCCAGCCACCTTCATCGAGTCATGTCACTGCTTGGTTGTCAAGACGAGCAAGACGATTATCGTCGAGGTTGTTTTTTTCTCTCTCTAGTTCTCTCTGGAGCCCAAGTTATGCGGCCGAGTGGATGAATGGGAGTGATAGAGGGAGAGAGAGAGAGAGAGAGAGAGAGAGAGGCACAGGCGTCTCAGACGATGATACACTCCTCGGCCTTCTTGGCTTTAGCGGTTTGGATACCCATATCAGCAAACGAATTGAATTGAGTCTTGGGGGCGGTCTCGACCGGTGGAGCGGTGGTGATGTGATCGACCTTACGACGAGTGGATGATGGGGTTCGAAGTGGAGCACCGAGCGAGGGACCATCGTCGGTGAGTTGGTAAGCGTTCAACCGATTGACCATCCGAGCTGGTTGGGATGCTCTCGGAAGTTGAGAGGATTCGAGACTGAGACTGGGATCCAAGGAGGGACGATGTGGGCCCGATGGATGAGTTGGAGTGGGAGGTTGACTAAAGTAGCCACGTTCGACTCGACCGTTGGGATGAGCGATGGGCATGGTGAGATGATGTGAGCCGATAGCGGTGGGTGAGTAAGCTGAGGGTGAGCTAGGAGTCGTCGAGCCAGATGGGGAGGGTGGACCGGAGAGGGTGGTAGGATGAGGTGAGCTCAGGTTGGGTTGAGCCAATCGAGCCTCTTCGACCTTCTTCATCGTTTCGCGACGCCTGAGCCCTGACGACGGTTTCAAGTTATCGACCGGATTCCTCTGAGCGGCCAAGGTATGTTTCCGAACGAGTTTCTGATCCAAATGTTGTTCGTGCTCTTGACGGGATAGCATGATCCCACCCTTACCCAAGTTAGTCAATCTTTCCTTAGCGTCTTCGTTCCCAGTCTCTTGCCAGGCGCGTTGGTACCATTCGAGGGCAGCCTGACTATCCTGTCGACCACCGATACCGACTTCCAAGTAGTAGCCGATCGCAAACATGGCCGAACCGAGACCTCTCCTAGAGGCTTTCTCGGCAAAACTGAAGGCCATGGATTCATTAGGACCAAAGTGACCGTCGGCACCACACAAGAACCACTTGGAGAGTGCCATATCGGCTTCACTCTCGCCCTAAGAAAAAAAGGGGGGGGGGGGAGGGAGTAGAGAGAGATCGATAAGGTGAGGAGATCGGAAGAGTGTCAAGAGATGAGGAGAAAGATAGACTATAAACCTGTTTAGAAGCCAGGGAGTAATATTCGACCGATAGTAAGGGGTCGAATCGACAGCTAAGTTGAGAATACTCATAACACCAACCCATCTTGTACTGAGCCGGAGCGAATCCCAGGTAGGCAGCCTTTTCGATCATGAGCTTGGATTCGATCAGGTTGGGAGGTAGGATCTCGGGAGGGATCTGGGGTAAGGATTCAAACTCTCCAGCCCTGTGGAACGATGATGGCGAGAGTGGATGATGAGTAAGGGATGAGGATGATGAATGCCAGGACGAGACTGACAGAATCATTCCGTAGACATAAGCAGGCTGAGGGGTTTCTTCGTTGGCCAATTGGGCAGCCCTGCTGAGATAACTGATGGCCTGTCTCAAGTCGACGGGTAGGTTGATCTCACCCAATAGATGACACATCCCCAGTCTCTGAGAGAGGGGGAAATGGCCGAGTGGAGATATTGTCGATCGATCAGCGGATGTGAAGGGGAGAGTAGTGGTGATGAGTAGTCGTAGTCAAGGATGAGGATGTGAGGGGACGTACGTAGACGCAGGCACACTCGTCGAGCGAGAGGCCCTGATGGTAGGCAGCCGTGGCGCGATCCCAATCCTCACAGGTCTCGTACTCCCGACCGATGCGAAACCAGGCGAGATGGTAGCCTAACTGAGCGGCGGCCTCGAAGTCGCGGAAGGCGAGCATGGGATCCTTGGTTCGATAGGATGGGAACGCACCGGTGGAGTAGAGGTCACCACGGAGGTAGAGGGCTTGAGCGCCACCGTTGGGGAGCGTAGGGTTCGATTCGGCGAGCCGGATGACGGTCTTGAGGGCGACATCGGTATACTTGACCAGGAGGGGGTCAGAGATGGTGGAAGATTCGGGAGGCTTGAGAGATGAGGTGTTGTTGTTGTTGTTGTTGTTGTTGTTGTTGTTGTGGGTGGGACGGATAGCCTGGGATCGTTCGATGAACTTGAGGACCTTGGAGGCCCAAAGAACTTGAGAGGCAGGATCGGGGACGAGTTTGAAGTGACGCTGGTAGAGATGCGAGAGAAGCTCGAGATCGATGATGGGTAGGGCGATGGGAGGAGGGGAGGAAGGGGTAGGATGGATAGGAGTCAAGGGATCGGAGAGTGGGGGAGGAGGGTAAAAGTTGAGCTGCTGATGGGAGAGAGGACGGGCGAGATGAGGAGGGGGCGGAGGGGGTAGGAAGGAGGGGGCGGAAGGATGATGGGAGGGTACTCGATGAGGGGTGCTCGAAAGAGACCTGGGAGGATGTGGATGTGGATGTGGATGTGGATGAGAATGTGGATGTGGATGAAGTTCGATCCGACGGAGGTTATCGGAGGTGAGGGGTGGGAAGGGGGGTAGGATGGGTTGATGGGGAGATCTACGTTGGAGTTGTTCTTGAGGTTGGGGGAGGTGTAATTAGTTAGTGTTGGGTTGAGAGTAAGTTGAAGTTGAGGTGAAAGAAGTGAGAGTGAACTGAACTGACCAGCAGCAGCTTGGGCGCGATAATGGTCGGGTACTGGAGGCAGGGGTGGACGATGGAGTGAGGAGGCAGACTTGAGTTGATGAGGAGGAGGACCTGGGAGTGGAGGAGGGAGTGGAGGAGGATGAGCCATGGTGGCTGACTGAGTGGTGGTGGCTGGCTGGCTTGGGTGTGGTGGTGGTGGTGGCTGAGTGGTGGTGGTGGTGGTGGCTGGCTGGCTGAGTGGGGAGTGAGTGTTACTTCTTCCTCTGATGTATTAAGGGTGGTGGTGGTGTGGCTGGCTGAGGGTGGTGGTGGCTGGCTGAGGGTGGCTGAGTGATGGTGGTGTGGCTGGCTGAGTGGTGTTGGTGTGGAAAGAGAGTGGTCTGATATTTAAATAAATATCAAGTATTATTTACTGACTGATGCCAGTGGATTTGGGTGGGAACTGGCTGGGCTGGGCTGGGCTGGGCTGGTCCTGGGCTGAAATCTAGTCACTCCAGACACAACTCTCAGCACTCTCCCCCGGGGGATCGCCACTCCGACTCATCAATAGAGACCACCCAACGCCCCGACTCGGAGCGAGTCAGACTCGCCTAGACTCCAATCTCCAACCAACCTGATCGATCATCACTCTCCCAACCATCAACTGCAGGCTCCATCGATCGATCAACCATCCATCCATCCCATCCGCCCTTCTCTCACTAATCTAATCGGAATCCCCTTCTCTCCTCTTCTTGTTTTTTTTTTTTTCTTTCTTTCTTTCTTTCTTTCTTTTCTTCAAAACTCATTCTTATTTGTTTTTTCCTTTAATTTCAACTACTTCGTTCAGGCTTGGGACTCAACCCACTGCATATCAAGATTTCGATTTGATTTAAAGTAACACCATGTAGTCAACCCAAAATAGATAGTATTCTAATCAAAAACTCAATCGATAAACACCCAATATTCTTAGGATTCAGTGATGTCGATCGGGCATTTGATTAGGAAGATTTCCAAACAAAACAACAACCAACTCTAAGCTTAGAATCCTTGATCAAGAATCTGAATTCCATCAGTCTTTGGAGCACGAGATAGGGTATTTCAAGCTCGTTTGGGCACCCACCCCAAATTAGTCACTCTTTGGCTAAAACCACCCTGGGAACCCCCCTAAAGCCCACTTGGTGGCACACCACCAAGTTTGGGTGGGTTGGGCCAAAGTTTGACTTGGCCAACACCCAAGTCCACCGGCCACACCCACCAACTTGATGATCCAGGGCATTTTTCCTTTCTTTTCCTCAACAGACTAGTGATGACAACTTGTCAAATGAGAAGAAAAGAAAAAAAAGAGAGAGAGAGAGAGGGAGAGAGAGAGAGAAGAAGAAGAAGAAAGATTTTTGGGTTGAAAGGGTTGAAGCTGGGAAGAGATGAATAGCAAGGGAGAGGGGAGCAAGTGAAGGGGGTGTACCAAACAGCTTGACCTTGGCCAAGCAGAACTTGGCTGGGTGTCAAGATCTGCAGTGCTGGGCACACATCCAAGCCCCCTGGGCACTGTGCCAAGCCAGACGTGGAAGTGTTCCCAGAATAGCTTGTGATACCATACTCTTCAGTTTGAAGCTCTAAAGAAATAAATGACTACTGAGCCTATCCTTGCTAATTTCAACCAATCAGATCTTAATACACTCAAGACAGAAACTAGCAACTATGAAATTACAGATTTAATTTCTCATTTTTATTATTATTATTATTATTACTATTATTATTATTATTTGAAAAAAAAAACTTTAATTCAACCTTTAGCATTTGAATCAAGTAGCTTAAAGAAACCTGGAATCAACTCAAGATATGTTTGTGGTATAGAGATTATGGGAGCTAGGAATTCATTGATGGTATGGAATTTATAACTTATTAATAGTTTTTGAACCTTTTGAAGTTTTTAACCATCATAAATCTCTCTTGAGGATAATTATTTCCTTATGAAGAGAGAAAAAAAAAACCTTAATCAAGAATGAAGTTGTGGTTTTTGAGTGGATAGCTCTTGTGATTCAACTTCAACATAACCCAAACCATGAGAAAATTGAAAGTATTCCTTGATTCCCTGTCACCTTGGGATAAATCTTTCCCCCAATCAGGGGGGAGGAAGGGGGGGGGGATGACTATTCTGATAATAAAACTGAAAACATTACAACACTATTCTAAAAATAATTCTAATTTCTGGTTTGATTCAATCCTTGGAGATCTTTGAAAGATTTCTAGAAGACTAAAAGAGGTTCACTTCACAGATTCTGATGTTATCAAACTGGTAAATAGGTTAAACTGTGGATCAAATCAATATTCCATTTATAATCAAACTTTCTTCCATGTGCTGATAGAATTTTAGATATGAATTATTTTTTTTTAATCAATTTAGAAAATTCTGAATATAGGTAAAACTATCTGTTAGCTGGTAATCATGTTTTGGATGAAACCTAAACTTGAGTTTTCTATAATTCTATTGGAATGGTATTAACAAGAAATTCAAGAGTTTTTTTTTTTTTAGATCTTGCCATGATTCCAATAGGAAAAAATTACTTAAATCACTGGAAGACAATCTTCTTTAGTTGCTTCCAATACCACTTACTCATTAAAATTCATTATCTCTGTATTTTATTTCTCAATCAACTCCTTCTTAGTGATATCATGCCAATTACCCACCCACCTCATGTACTTAAGGGATGAAAATCAATTGTTCTTATTTTTCAAAAAAAAAAATTGAAGAGAAAAATTCTAAAATGAATCCAAAACTTAGAGGTCTATCTTGTAATTTAAAAACTAAAGCTTCAAAGAGAATTTGAAGGTTGAGGAAATCATGTTGATACTAAAACTGGTACAAGCTCAACACTTGTTACTCAGAAAGTTGCAATAAATTATGGATTTGAATAACTGAGCACACCATCCAAATTAGCAAATATCTGTGATTTTGAATTAAATATAAATCCTATTTTTTTTTTTGGAAAAAAAATAAATCCTGAGTGATTTCCACTCTAGTCAAAATGAAGAGGGGGTATAGTAAATGTTTAGAAATTTAGAATGTAACATGAGGTTTTTTTAATAGAGTTACAAGCTGAAATGAGAGACTGATTCTGATGAAAAAAAAAGCAATATGAAAGTTAATTATATTTAATTCTAAGATAATAGATCAAAATTAATGTGATCAATCCAATTATGGTGAGTATAAGTTTGGGATACAAGCTAAGTGATTGATTTCTGGGAATGATTGATATATCTAGTTCATTTTTGATTCAAAATAGCAGGCAAGATGCAAAATTATCGTTTTCAGTTTACCAGATGTGATTTCATGAATTAATCAAAGCAATTATGAATTCCATGTTTGATGATAATTGATGATTCAAAGGATCAAAATATATCAATTAAAAATTGAATAGAATCAGTCAATATCTTGTAATTTAAAAACTAAAGCTTCAAAGAGAATTTGAAGGTTGAGGAAATCATGTTGATACTAAAACTGGTACAAGCTCAACACTTGTTACTCAGAAAGTTGCAATAAACTATGGATTTGAATAACTGAGCACACCATCCAAATTAGCAAATATCTGTGATTTTGAATTAAATATAAATCCTATTTTTTTTTTTTGGAAAAAAAATAAATCCTGAGTGATTTCCACTCTAGTCAAAATGAAGAGGGGGTATAGTAAATGTTTAGAAATTTAGAATGTAACATGAGGTTTTTTTAATAGAGTTACAAGCTGAAATGAGAGACTGATTCTGATGAAAAAAAAAAGCAATATGAAAGTTAATTATATTTAATTCTAAGATAATAGATCAAAATTAATGTGATCAATCCAATTATGGTGAGTATAAGTTTGGGATACAAGCTAAGTTATTGATTTCTGGGAATGATTGATATATCTAGTTCATTTTTGATTCAAAATAGCAGGCAAGATGCCAAATTATTGTTTTCAGGTTACCAGATGTGATTTCATGAATTAATCAAAGCAATTATGAATTCCATGTTTGATGATAATTGATGATTCAAAGGATCAAAATATATAAATTAAAAATTGAATAGAATCAGTCAAACCTTGAATTCAAAATTTTTAGAGGAATCACAAGTGATGACTGAGTTTTTGAATTTTGTTATCCCATTCTTAGAACTTAAAATTAGAAAGAATTGAACAATTCTTTTGGATTTATTTTGTTTTTTTTTTTTTGTTTTTTTTCAGTTTAGGTTTGAAAGTAGATACAGAGTTAGAGAAAGTTATGTCAAATCTTTCTTCAAACAATAGGCTTGAGTTCAAAGCATGACAAGGCTATCATCATGATAGTAGACTGGTCATCAAGAATTGATCTCTTTTTTTTCTCTCTCTTCAAATTAAGATTAAAAAAAAACTCTGAGTACCTAGCTAACTTACTTTTAGATTATTTTTTCTCAAACCATGGGCCAAATGATTGATACATATTTCAGAAATTGTGCATCCAAATTTTTTTGATTGAGTTTTTTGAATTCACCATGCCAAAATTTAAAGATTAATCAAAGTTGATTGATGACTTCCAAAGCATAAAAAGAAATCCAATCCAGAATGATCAACCAGAAACCCAAAAAATATACTTGAGCTTATGGAAACTAAAAAAAAAAAAAGAAAGAAAGAAAGAAAAAAGAAAAAAGAAAAAAGAAAAAAGAAAAAAGAAAAGAAATTTTTACCAATGAGCTCCCAATAGCTTACTTTTCATACAAAAATTCCACCCAGTCCTCAATAAAACAGTCAATCTTGAAAGATCTTTATTGAATTAATCAATTTTTTTTAAAAAAAAAAATTGATTGATTTTGATCCATCTCAAACAAATCAAAGCTTTAATATCAAATCATATCTTCAACAAATTTTTAACAACCAAAATCATCAAGGCTTATCCTTTTTAGAAAACACTGACAAGATTCAAAATATCTCAACCAAATTTTTAAAGTGGAAAATAGTTCATGACTGGATTCTTTCAATATTTGATCAAATCAACCTACATGAAAAACAGATTTGAAAATATTCTTGGATCTTTTAATATTAAAGCTTTCTTTTTCTTTTCTTTTTCTTTCTTTCTTTCTTTTTCTTTTCTTTTCTTTTTTTTTTTTTTGAGAAGAATGCACAAAATATAATGAGGGTTCAAATTTAAGATTTGAATCAGATTGAATATTAGGAGATCAAGGGTGGTCAAGGAAGGATGGATCCCTTATGATACTTAGCTCAGGAAGCCTCTCAGGGTTTTGGAAAAGATATCAAAATGATCAAACTGAAGAGGTCTGGATGAAAGACCAATATTGAAGTAAAATTAAAGGGACCAAGAAGGGGCCTTATAAAATTAACCAATCATTTCTAATTCAATAATAAAAACAATTTCATTCAAACAGGGACAAAAAATTAATCTTAAATAATAATTCATAAGGAAAAATGGGCATAGTTTATTATATAATGGACTTAGAGGATAATAATATCAACTATAATTTGACCAATAGGTTCATGAAGGAGATTGTGATAAGAAGCTAAAATGATATTTTGATAATATATATATATTATTTTTTTTTTGTAATTTTAGAAGGTGACAGAAAATACTTCAGCATTTGCCTATTGAAAAAAAAACTTATAAATTCTTGTTAAATTCAAAATGGGGATCTATTCACCCAATCATTCACATATCTCAACTGAAGAATTCTCAGTCTTTATAACTGGTAAAGGCTCATCCCCCTCCTTAAGATTTTTTTTTTTGAAAAAAAAAAAATTAAATATCATCTTGAGTTGGAATCAATCTTTATTCTTGATTCAAGGATACAAAACACCAGCTTAGAATCAATAATTTATTAGATTGGATATCAAATAAGATAGATAACCGTTCAGAAAAAATTATTTATAAATTTTGGAATCATGATCATCATATTTGAAAATCTCCTTGTCAAGTTCAAGAGTTCTATTCAAAACTAAACTCTCAAGCCTCAAAACCACATTAATTATAATTTCCTCTTTCTTTAAAAAAATTTCTTATTTATAATTTTTAAACTCTTATATTTAAACACATTTCTTTATTTATTTTATTCTCTTTAAATGATCACATCTAACCAATCCATCACTCTGTTATTTCCATTGGTTTCTTAATATCTATTATTTATTCTTAATTTATGATTATTTTCTTTGATATCCTTAAAACCTTCATTTGTTTATGGTTATGGTTATGTTTATTTTTATTTTTATTTTTATTTTTATTTTTATTTTTATTTTTATTTTTATTTTTATTTTTATTTTTATTTTTATTTTTATTTTTATTTTTATTTTTATTTTTATTTTTATTTTTATTTTTATTTTTATTTTTATTTTTATTTTTATTTTTATTTTTATTTTTATTTTTATTTTTATTTTTATTTTTATTTTTATTTTTATTTTTATTTTTATTTTTATTTTTATTTTTATTTTTATTTTTATTTTTATTTTTATTTTTATTTTTATTTTTATTTTTATTTTTATTTTTATTTTTATTTTTATTTTTATTTTTATTTTTATTTTTATTTTTATTTTTATTTTTATTTTTATTTTTATTTTTATTTTTATTTTTATTTTTATTTTTATTTTTATTTTTATTTTTATTTTTATTTTTATTTTTATTTTTATTTTTATTTTTATTTTTATTTTTATTTTTATTTTTATTTTTATTTTTATTTTTATTTTTATTTTTATTTTTATTTTTATTTTTATTTTTATTTTTATTTTTATTTTTGTTTTCATTTTTATTTTCATTTTTATTTTTATTTTTATTTTTATTTTTATTTTTATTTTTATTTTTATTTTTATTTTTATTTTTATTTTTATTTTTATTTTTATTTTTATTTTTATTTTTATTTTTATTTTTATTTTTATTTTTATTTTTATTTTTATTTTTATTTTTATTTTTATTTTTATTTTTATTTTTATTTTTATTTTTATTTTTATTTTTATTTTTATTTTTATTTTTATTTTTATTTTTATTTTTGTTTTTGTTTTTATTTTTATTTTTTATTTTTTTATTTTTTTATTTTTTTTATTTTTATTTTTATTCTTATTTTTATTTTATTATTTTATTCCTGTATCTTTCCTTTCTCCAATATCTCTTTCCTATTCCACTTTCCATGTTATCACACAAATTCCATCAAACTTTTTTTTCCACAATTTATTTTCACATTGAAAGATTTCTCAAACATCTCCAATTTTGAAATTTCTCAACTTTCTTCTCATCATCAGCCCAAAATTGCATTCTCAACTTCAAGGGCCCCCACAAATGAAATATAAACAAACCTGTTACTCACTATCCTGGACCAGTGGCAACTCTTCTTCTTCCAACTACCACCTTTATCCCAGATTGTCACACCTTCTCCTTCATCCAATTTATTTTTATTACAAATCATATTGTATTTATACTTCCGCACTTTTATTTCAACCCTAATTGTGCTCCTTTAGGTCCCACCCTTGTGCTCTTGTCTCTATTTATTTTTTTCATCATGTTTCTCTTGCTTTTGATTTTTTTTTTTTTCAAACTGAAATAAGTTCTGTTGGTTGGTAAACCTTGATTCCCAAAGATTAATATTTTAAAGTAACAATATACTTCAAATACTGAAAAAAGGAAATAAAAGCCAAGCTGGTAATTTTTTACTAAAAAAAAAAAAAAAAAAAAAAAAAAAAAAAAAAAGGGATACATTCTTGAATTGGTTGAGTTTGACCTGATTTTCTCTATTCATCCAAAGCTACTTAAATCTAAAGAAGTACAAAATTTAAGTAATTTATTGAACTCCTGAATATACCATGATGAATTTTTTTAAAAAAAATCACATAATTCCACAGACATAATTATATACCACCTAGTAATATCTGTGTTCAATGTTGTTACAACCTCTAAAAAAATACACAAAAAACCCATGAGCTCTGTTTTAGAATTATAAATTTATATATATAACAATCCTCTAAAAATAATAATGTGTCTGGGTCTTATTTAAAGATTCTAATATCATGGAACTCTAGAATCCTATCTATTCAAGTTCAAGAATATTGCTAAATAAAGGGAAATTTTTAATTTTCAGATCTCAGATCAAATTATGAGGTAATAAATTCTTCAAAAAATTATGGCTGATCTTTGGAAAATGTTGGAAATTATGCTCTTCCATGAAGGCTTCATATCAATCAAATAAGCTTTTCTTCATAAAATACACAAAATATTTCACCTGGAGAGCACTTGAAACAAGGAAAAAAATTGTTTCAATTCCCTCAACCAGTATTGAAATTTTCAATTATCCCAACTCTCAGTCAAAATAACTCACATAAAAACATACTCAACACACTTTTAGAACTTTCTATTTCAATTCAGTTTTCAAAAAAAAAATAAAAAACTGAAAAGAAGTACTCAAAACTCTATCCTTACTTTATTGATGAAAATTTTAGCATACCTAAAAATAATATCAACACCCCTTTCTCTATCAAACAATCCTTCCTAAAAAATAAACCAAACAGCAGCTCAAGCCACTCCCTAGAAAAAATTATCCTAAATTCAAATTTTTCTTGAAAATGGATGGTTCTTGAATCTAGGGCTGAAAATCAGATTTTCAAAAATCCATGGTTCACAAAATCCATTAGGAGCATCAAGATTAACATGGGGATTTGGAACCCTGATCATTACATGAAGGCTTTAGGTGTTGGTAGTGCACTTATAATTGATGAAAGTAGGAAGAAGTTCAATCTGAATGGAGTTCAAATTTTTTTTTAAAAAAAGGTAAATTTGTCCTTTCTATTCCTGTTTTTATTGAATCAAAGGTTAACCTAAAATAAATTGGTTATTCAGGCTTTGAGGATTGATTCAAAACAAAAAGAATTCCTACAGGATTTTTAACCTGGTAAATAAATTACTTGAAATCCATAATTCAGGTTTTCTTTATGTTTCTTCCTCAGATTCAGCCGGCTGAAAACTTGTTAAAATAACTTTTTATCCACTCTGGATTCTATGAATTGCTTATTCCAGCCATCAATACCTCTTCAAAATAACTACCACTCCACTTTTTTCCTTCACTTAAAACTCATCTTAATCTATCAAAATAACTAATCCATTCTTCTAATTTGAAATTTCCAAATTTCTACAAAAAAAACAGAGCAAAATATTTTAATTTTTGAAAAAATCAATCTCCACAAATTTTTAAGATACCCATCAAATCCCTCTCAAAACAGGATGTCAAATAAAATAACTGAATTTTTAAAATTCAAAATTCAGAATATTATTCTCTGATAAAGGTATCATTCAAGACATATATCCTCCTTAAATGCCTCAAAACAACATCATTTTGGAAATATTTGATCCTAATATACTATAAAGATCTATTTTTCCATCATTCAATCCAAAAAACCCATATAAAACTGGCTAGAATCAATCAAAATGGTCACCAATCTATTTAATCATCTACAAAACTTATTTAATTCAACTTCCTAGACTCATTTGGCTTCCTAGAATATTAACTGATACTTCAAATCAAGAGAAAAAAATTAAACTCTCTCCTCATTGAAACAAAATTCTCTTGGTAAACCTTAAAAATTTATATTATTACAATATGATGGAACTATCCAAATCAAAATTAAACTCTTTCATTGTTTTTGTAGATAATTTTTTTCAAGAAATCCCTTCTCTCTCTTGATTTCTATTTTTATAAACCTCTTTGAGAATAAATTTTTGCTCAATCTCTTTCATATTCTTACTTCAAAACCCTTACACCTAAGCCTGTACCCCTCATTTATAAATCTGTTGGAATCAATTTTGATTTCAATCATAATCTTCCTATTCCTCCTTCCATCATCAAGCTCCCCAGAATATACCAAAAATTTTAACTCTAAAGCATCTTATATTTCCCAAATTTTACAGCCAGTCCCCTTAATAAATTCCTAGATAACCCTCCTTCCAACCAATATTGCAAAAGAATTCTATGAATATAACTAGAAAATAATCTGTGCTCCTGTAAAGAATGAATCCAATTCATCTCCTTCAAGAACTGGTTATTATAAATTAAAATAAATATATATATCCTAAAATATATTTAAGTGTGGGTATTTTTTCACATTAACTTGAGATTTAAACCTCTTTAATTCACCTGGGTCTTCGAAATCAAGAGGAAAATCTCAAAAAAAAAAAACATAGGATACAAATATCAAATGTGTTTCCAGGGTTTATTCAAAGTTTCAGGAGTCAAATATCAGTCTAATTTCACTCTCACTTGTTGATTAACTTCTCCATGATTTCTCATATCCTATTCAGCTCAAACTGGCCCAAAGTTCTTCCAAGCAGACATAAAGCCACCCTTTCTAAAAATGAAACTTTCCAAAACCCTTAAATTGAAAATCCCTTGTACATTTTTGCCAAAACTAAGAAATTCATTCAATCTCCAAAAATTGGGTATGACCTCAAGAAATTAAATATTTCATAAAAAAAAACTCTACTACAATATTTTATGAATGAAAGGTGAAATTTTCAATGGGGGAGCATGTTTGTTTTGGAGAAATGTAACTCTTTTTAATTTTGACAATGTCAATATCACTACTTCTGGTAAATATCCTCAGTCCTTTAAAGACAAAATCAAATTTTATATTTACTCAAAGGATAATGGTAGCCAAACTACTCCTGTAGATTGATTTCAAAAATAATAAATAAAAAATTGGAAAGTTGGATCATGCACATGTACCTGTCATTGGAAGAATAGAGTGGGAGAAAATTTATACCTAAAGAGAGAGAGGGGGCCCAAGAGAGGAGAGTGGAGGCTGAAGTTATGCAGGGGAGATTCAAAGGGAGTGGAACCAAGAGTATTTAGAGGTCTAAATTAATATTTACTGATTTTGTGAGAGATTTAATTTTACTGAGGCAAATTTTCAACTTATGGTATGACACACTGAGTGCAAGAAAGTGTTTCTCTACCTCAAGGGGACAAAATAACTTGTGTTTACCTAAAAAAACTTTATGCACCAATCAGCACTACCCTTAAAGTATTAAGTGGATTATGATTAGGTCAACTACCTTTTTCCTTCTAAATCTTTGTCTGAATCCCTATTAATTTGGGTTAATTAACTGATCTCCTGAAAATTTCCAAAAAAAAAAAAAAAAAAGTATCCTTATCTACTACATAGGCCAAATACAAATCTCTAGCCACTTTCAATAAAGAACTAATTTTGTCAACAATCTATTCAATTAATTCCTCACTATTAAAGCATCCCCAGCCATTTTGTACATGGAAAATTGTTGAGATCTCAACAGATTCCCGCACTGTGAGGAGACCCCCGGGGGGCTCCAGGGACGGTTTCTATTTCTTTTCTTGTTCTCTCTGTCTTTTTTGTCGTGTCTTGGCTTTTCTGTTTTCCATGATTCTCCGGTCTCCTTCTTTCCTCACGTTTACTTCTCTTTCATCTTGTCTTGTCTGCTCTTCCTGAACCATCCGCTCATACGCCGCCATTTCTCCTTGTCAAATCTATTCTCTCCCTCATCCTTCTCCTCGTTGAATCTCCTCTCTTCAATCTTATCTCAGTACTTCTCCTTGTCAAATCTCCTCTCATCAATCTGATCTCAGCCTTAGTCACGATCTCTTCCCGGTAAGACAACCCGACATCAATCACTCATCTACCAAGAGAATCTGACAATACTTCCACAGAACTGCTTCTTATAGTCTATCCATCTACTCTGAACATGTCCTTCTCGTCCTGATTAACTTGACCCTCTATCCTATCTGGCTGTGCTGTTGGTATCTGTTTTCTTTCTTTATTTTCATTTTTCATATCTATGTTCTTCTCTTTTGAATTATGACTCTAACTCTGAAACACAGTCTGTTGGTTTAGTCCTCAAACTTATCTTGGAATTCTTATCACGGTTAAAAGCCAAAAGTCCCCTGAAAAACCGAAATTCTCAAGATGACCAAACCAACAGGAGCCACGGAGTACTTTCACCAAGTCGCTCTGAAAGCTGCGGTCAACGCTATTCCTCTTCTCAATGACAAAAACTATTCCATATGGAGGGATAAAATGCTCATGCTTTTTGACCTCAAGGACTTCAAGGACACTATCACCAGTAATACAGGCCAAATGTCTATGAAGCAGGATTGAGAAACCACAGTCCATTGGATCTAACAATGTAATCAACCACATCGCTCAATCCTCTCAAGATCCACCTTCTCCGCATCTATCTCTGATGGACATCCACAAGACATATGGTCATGCATCTGTCTCCACTCTTCGACCCATCTTAAAAGATCTCTTCAATCGTGAAGACTTATCACAATTCCAATGCAACGCTTGTGCACAAAGTAAGATTACACGCTCATCCTTTCCCGCTGTTTCTACTCAATCCAATCTCCCAATTGAACAAATCCACCTTGATTTAGTTGGACCGATCTCCCCCCAATCCAAATCTGGCCATTGATACATGTTAACCCTAGTAGACAATCATTCCGGTTACCTTGCCACTTTTCCTTTACACTCTAAAGATGAAACCACCAATACAATCATCAATGTACTGGAGATTGAATTCAAAAGAATCAAGTACTGCCCATCAGAGATCTATTCCGACAAAGGCTCCGAGTTCACTAATGCTACCCTCAATGAATTCGCTAAAACCAAACATATCAAACTCATCACCTCTGAACCCTACCACTCGCAACACAATGGCCGTGCTGAGAGAGCAAATCAAACAATCGTCAAATCTGCTCGATCAACATTTTCTTCCTCTCAAGTTCCAAAAAACTATTGGCATGTCATCACGAGAAGCTGTTGCTTCATGCTTAACCAGATACCAAGAGAAGGTAATCTTCTCTCTCCTTGGGAACTGATGTTTGGCAAGAAGCTTCCCACTAACTACTTGAGACCTGTAGGTTCTCCTCTGATCTACTTGGCTAATCGCATGCAAAAAGGTCGCAAGTTTGATGAAAAGGGACATGAAGGGATACTAGTTTGGTTCAATCCAACCTTTCACTCTTATCTTGTCCTTAACTCATTAGGTTCTATTTTTGAAACAAAGCACATCACATTCCTCAAGACTCATACAAGCGACTTTCCTCTTCTGGAGCCTGCTGGAACCGACATTTTCTCTCAATCTTGTCAAGGCTCCAACAAGTCCAATTTCTCCTCTCCCGACAAACAATTCACAGCTAGAGATCCTAACTGTGAATCCTCTGAATTGGACTCTCCTCAAGACGATTCCATCTCTCTTGATTCAGATTCTTCCAATCTTCAACCAGAACCCTCTCAGGTCCCATCTCCCGCTCTGACTAGCCCTGAAGTCTATCAACAACCAAAGCATGAGACTCGAAAACCTTAACGCTATGGTTTCCATCACTATTACAAACCTCCATCCTATAAGGCTTCTTGGAAATGTCCTGAATGGCCTAAGTGGGAGAAGGCGTCAAGAGAAGAATTGGAATCCATTGAATCACAAGACGTATGGGAAGAGTATTACAGTACTCTGGACAACATTCTAAACACCACATGGGTCTTCAAAGTCAAGGAAAACTGCCAGGGCAAACCGGTGAAGTACAAGGCAAGATTATGTGTACAAGGGTTCGATCAAGTTCAAGGTGTCGATTACAAGGAAACTTGGGCACCTACAGGCAAACTTGGCTCTCTACAAATCGCTCTTCTATACGGCTTGAAGGAGAAAATGACCTTCACTCAATTTGATTTTAAAGGCGCTTTTCTCCATGCTCATCTCAGCGAAACTGTTATTATTTGGACAACTGAAGGTTATCTCAGGAAATCACCCTATCTCAAACTCAAAAAATTGTTATATGGTCTCAAACAGTCTCCAAAGAATTGGTACGAAACACTGACCTTTTGGATCAAAGCTCAAGGATTCCAGGAATCGAGCAGCAACCCCTGCCTATATATCAATATTGACTCGAAAGAGATTCTCTACTTCCATGTAGATGATCTTATTCATGTGGGAAGGAACGACACTTTCAAAGTTAATTTTCTGGAGAGGTTCAAAAACTCTTCTTGCCACCCGCCGAATACGATCCTTGGGATGCTGATGGAAGTAGACAACGATCAAATTCTACTCAGTCAACCTAACCACATCGAGCAAGGTCTAGAAGAATTGGGACTCTCAGACTGTAAAGACACCCACTACCCACTCACTCAAAATCTCCACCTGGAACCAGCCACCAATGAAGATCACAAGGATTTTACAAAACTTAATGTTAAATTTCTTTCAGTTACTGGACTTCTTAATCATCTCGCTCAATATACTTGTCCCAACATTGCGTACGCGGTTTCAAATCTTGCTAGATTTAATACCAAGCCTGGCATGTCTCATTGGAGAGAAGCTCATAAAGTCTGGAAATATCTCAAGACCACTAAGAATCTCAAGCTAATCCTCAACTACAATTCCAAAGAAGAGATAATCTCTAGTTACATTGACGCGAAATGGGGAGACAACCCGTCCTCAAGAAAGTCTCAAACAGGTTTTATCATTTTCCATTACGGTAGCCCCATAGTCTGGAACTCTTCAAGACAAAGAAATGTTACTTACTCCTCAACAGAATCTGAGCTTAATGCTCTTCTCAATTGCTTTCTCAAACTCAAGTGTGTCACTCACTTAATGAGTGAAATCTATCAATCTCCAATAATCAAACCCACTATCTTCATTGATAACAAAGGATTAGACGATAAGATCAAACAATTTGGGTCCCACTCTAAATCACGTCACATCGATATCAAAACAAAGGGACTAAGAGAAAACTATAACCAGTCTGAATACAAACTGTCACTCATCTCCACGGACAAGATGGTTGCTGACTCTTTGACAAAGGCCTCCAGCCGCAGCTTGCTCCAACTTCTCCAAAAATCCATTTTTGCCAGTCATTAATTATCTAACTCTCATCTTCTCTACTCTCTCTGTTGTCCTACCAGTCACAAGGGGTGTTGAGATCTCAACAGATTCCTGCACTGTGAGGAGACCCCCGGGGGGCTCCGGGGACGGTTTCTATTTCTTTTCTTGTTCTCTCTGTCTTTTTCGTCGTGTCTTGGCTTTTCTGTTTTCCATGATTCTCCGGTCTCCTTCTTTCCTCACGTTTACTTCTCTTTCATCTTGTCTTGTCTGCTCTTCCTGAACCATCCGCTCATACGCCACCATTTCTCCTCGTTGAATCTATTCTTGCCCTCATCCTTCTCCTCGTCGAATCTCCTCTCTTCAATCTTATCTCAGTCCTTCTCCTTTTCAAATCTCCTCTCATCAATCTGATCTCAGCCTTAGTCACGATCTCTGCCCGGTAAGACAACCCAACATCAATCACTCATCTACCAAGAGAATCTGACAATACTTCCACAGAACTGCTTCTTATAGTCTATCCATCTACTCTGAACATGTCCTTCTCGTCCTGATTAACTTGACCCTCTATCCTATCTGGCTGTGCTGTTGGTATCTGTTTTCTTTCTTTATTTTCATTTTTCATAGCTATGTTCTTCTCTTTTGAATTATGACTCTAACTCTGAAATACAGTCTGTTGGTTTAGTCCTCAAACTTATCTTGGAATTCTTATCAAAAATCAAGGTTAAATTGATTTGGGTGATAAATAAATCAAATAATTTTATTTCAAAAGCAAGCATGTGTCTCTTTAATTATGCTTCATACAAGAGGAACTGAAGAAACAATTGATCACCCTGAAATGCATCAAAAAAAACATAAATAATTTTTGAAATCTTAATTTGAACACTCTTCCATCAAATCCTCCTTTTTTAATTCAAAAAGTTATATTTTTACATTGAATTTCAGTATCACAATAGGGCGTATCAGAGTTAAGCAAACCTGTCATTTTTTAATGGCGGGTTTCAAACCTGCCATTTAAAATCAAAAAAACCCACTTATTTCACATCAGATGTGTCAGAGTTACCTGGATATAAGTAGTTTTTTTCAAATAAAGTATTTGAAGGCTTCCACCACCTTTCCAGGTAATTCACCACTGGCTTCCCACCTCCTTCTAACTCCAACCTCATTGGGAAAAAAATTGATTCATTGCTCTTAATCTCTTCATCACTATCCTCATCACTTTATTTCTTTCATCACATCCTAACTCTCATTGCTTCATCCCTCTTTTCACTTCATCACTCTCATCTCTTCCTATTCTCTTTGCTTCATCACTCTCATCCTCTCATCACATCATTAATCTCACCACTTAAACACTCTTATAGCCCTTCATCCCTTCATCCCTCCTACTATTTTTAAATGGCCCCTCAGCAATCCTCCCCCAGCAAGTCCACCAAAAAATCCAATGGACCAAAGCAAACATCCCCCAGGAACTCAAAATCCAACAATCCTCCCCCATCAGCTTCCAAAGGCTCAAGTCAGCTCAAGAGAGCTGATCCCCTCATCCTGGAAAACTGTCTCAAAATTCCGTCCAAATACAATGCTTGCTTTGGATCCAAAAATGAAACACGTGTTGGCCAACCTCCATCCTCTAAGGTCAATGGTTATCTCCTGATGGCCAATGAACTCAATAATAAAACAAAAGTTAG
>CM062617.1:33299596-33447096 GCA_025617555.3 Puccinia polysora | reverse complement strand
AAGTTAAAAAATTTATTTATTCTAATAAGAAGAGATATTTCCACTGTTTCAGTACCTTTTTATATCCCATGGTAAAAGAAAACATGTAAAAATCTTCTAATTTAATCACATTAAATCAAATATTTTTTAAGAAAAATAAAAATATAAGGTCCCAAATAGGACCTCTCAAATTATGTAAATAATTATTTTGAATGAAATACATTAATTTTGATTATAAAAAGTCCCCCCAAAAAATGATGAGAAACTATGATTTAAATAAAATTCAATTAAAACCAAATAATTGCCCTCAAAAAGAATAATGATAAAAAATCATTTCAATTCAATCAATAAAACCATGCTTTAATGGGGGATGTAATTTTTTCCACATATTCAAGCACTTCTCATTTCTATTTCCCAGTCCTTATAACCCCTCCTGGACCAACATTATTTCTACATTTTATCAACAGGTGGCCTTGGAGCATTATTATTGAAGTACCATCCCTCATTAATCAGTTTCAAGGCTATGAAATGATACACAAAAACAATAAAAACAGGGGGATTTGAATTTACATGAAAATCAAAATGGAAATATGTTAATGGCTTTGAATTAGAGATCTAGAATATTGGGAATTCAGAAACATTGGTACACAAATGAGCCAAATGTGGGAACCTCATTCAATGCTTTGTGGGAACCCTCACACCTTCAGAATCAAAGCTTTCTAGAACTTGATAAAAAGCCAAGGGATCACAAAGTTTATTCCAAAGATCTTGATAAAATGCCCTCTTTCTTTCCAATTCCAATTTGAATTTATTTCTGAAATCTGGGAAGGTTCACCCAACCTGATGAGCCACAACAAATTAACCACAATTAACATCCCTTGAGGTATCAGGGAAATACTCTGCATAATTGGAAAGTCAAGGACAAGCAATTGGATTCAAAATCAGACTCAAATTGTACCAAAATTTTGGTCAGCTTGATTCAATTTTAAACTAGCTTTTTGGGGGCTTGTTTAGAAATTCTGAGTGCAATGAATTTCATGCTTTATGGTGGTTTTTGGGATGAGGTGTGATAATTTGTATGGGTTCATTGTGTGACAATGTCATTTTTGATGGATGATGCAAATGGAGAAGGTTTTTTATTGCTTTGATGGTGTGGATGGGTGTTCTGAATTTGAATGGACAATGAATAATAACTGGTGGATTTAAAGTTTCAAACACAAAATTTGAGCTAGGGCCCAAGATATATTCATGCCTAAAAATTTGGTAAATCAATTCCTTCTTGATTTGATGGCAAGAAAAAGCAAAAGGGGCATGACTTTGGTAATAAATTCATTCAGTTTAGCATTTTTCTCACCCAAGTAAAGCATTATCAAAATTTAGGTTAAACATTATTTGAAGCATATTCAATTTTCAGTGAAATTTCAATCAAAATTGCAGAGAAATGAATGGAAAATATGCTTCAGGCATTCTTGAAAAATAATAAAAAATTTAATGGAAAATAAACTTTTTAGCTGCTCCAAGATAGCTATTAAGCATCATGAAGAAACAATAAAAAATGAATGGAATAAATTCATTGAATTTTATCTTCATCAATTTTTTATTATTCTCCAAAGCACATTTTTCTTTCATTTCTCACTAATTTTTTATTAGGGCGTATCAGAGTTAGCAAAACCGCCATTAGAAACCCACCATTTTTTTTTACCAAACCTGCCATTTTTAATGCCAGGTTTCTGAAATACACATAACCCCTAACTGGTGTATTTAAAAATGGTGGGTTTCATAAAAATCACAGATTTCAAACATCAAATCCGCCATTAAACCCGCTGTTTATGCATAATCATTCATCCACCATCCATCAACATGCAAAGTACCCATCCACCCCTCCACCTCAGCAAATCCATCCCAATCCCATCTCCATTCCTTCACACACACCTCATCCCCTTTTTATGTACCACCAATTCTTCTCCCACAACCCTCAAAATGTTATACATGATTTGAATCCCTTCTTGATCCTCACCCCAAGCGGGGAATTTGCCTGGGAGGGAGAAAGATGGGATGAGATAATTTGAAAAACATACAGAGAAGTGGCAAGAATATGGCTCATCATCCTTCAATTCAACATTGACCCTCATCATCTCACCCATCAAGATCCTCACTCAATAAAACCTTGACTCATTCAAGTCTCTCCCATGAAGCTGACTTTCTTCTTGGATCTCCTCCTTTGTCTCCTTTCCCAGTCCTTGTTGACCCCCATCCCCTTCCTCCTGCTTGACAAGATGCTTTTTGGGTTCCAAGCTCTCCTCCTCCTTCTTAAGTTTCATAATTGTTATCCTTATCTCTTTATCCTCAACCTCAACCTCAATCTCAGTCATTGAATCCACTCAACCCCCCAAGCTCATCCAAGACTTATATAATACTTTTTCTGGAAATTGGTTTCTATGCAGGCTTCCAATCTTCAATCCTCCTATGACAACAACCAAGAAAACAATCCATTCAACCCAATCCCTCAACTCCAACTCCTCAAACTTCACAAGAAACTCAAACCATGTCCAACAATGATCAACCACCACCATCCCCATTGTCTCAATCAGTCTCCAAAGCCTCAAGGTCTCCTCTCCCTCAGCCGCATACTAATCCTCCAAGCCAATACTCCCTCAAAAAGTCTCACAATCATGCCCACCCACCCACCTATCTCCAAGTTGATCTGAGGCCATCCAGACCAAATTCTTGTGTTCTTGCAATGCCCGCTTTGAAGTTGGCCTCTTTGTTACCAGCAATGTTTTGATGCCCTGGGCACCAAACCAGAAACAAAAAAACCCCCTTGCGGAATCTGGATCTGGACAGATGAAGAAGAGGAACGCATGAGAAGGAAATGTATGTACAGCACAAAGCAAATATTTTTAATACTTACTTCAGTTCATCTTGAGGTGTTGTGATTCTGCTGATTGGTTAACAGCCACTTGTTAACGCTGCAGCTTCCAAATAACCACCATGGCTTCCGGTCATCCTCAGCTCCCATCTCAACTTCATCTCATCATCTCATCCATTCAATCCCAGCTTGATCAACTCATCCATCCAAACTCAATCTTGAACTCAACTCACTGGTAAGGACCTCATTCCCCCTCTTATTGCCATTCAACACCTCTCCATCCATCCCTCTGATTTGTGGTTCATCTATTCATACACTCACTGACTCCTTTCTTACCATCATCACCTCTTCAGTCAGACCTCAAGTCCTACTCAATCAATCATAGACCTCAATCCACACCCAAATCCCAACCAACTCATCCTTTTTGACAATCAACCTGTTCCAATCAATCATGATTCCATCCGGTCAGTTCATCATTCCATCCTCTGCTCAAACCAAAACACCAATCAGTAATACCAGAAAGACTTCCACCTAGAATGCTGGTCAGAGCAAGCCCAACTTGCTACTGGGATGGCACAGAATACCACTTAGGAATCAATCCATTGGCCAATCACTGATCAATCATTGATCTCCCATAGGAAACTCATGATTGACCACCTTTGACTCAACTTGGACAATTCAGATCTTGATTGATTGACGGATTCCATTCTGTAAGACCTCAGCTCACCACAATCTGACCCTGATGGAACATAACTAAAACTGCTTCTCTAACCTTTACTCTGCAACAGACCCCTACACCATCATCACCATGACCTCCTAGCTCCCAGCCGCCAAGGCAGCTGAAACTCAGCCTAAACTCATCCAGCCGGGTCAACTCACCCTACTCTGGTCAACTAAGTAAGCACTCTCTTGACTCTCCAACTTAGGTATCTCTGGGGGGTGATGAGCATGATCAAAATCTTGAAGTCACCTAATTGATCACTGATTGGCATTTGATTGAACAATCATCATCCCATTAGCATCTCAACCTTCAGATCTGAGGACCATTGATCATTTCACAAATCAGAAAGGAGTCAGAAGTGGATAGATAAGGTCATTGATCCTTGCCCACAAACAGAACGCACCAATTGGATGGAATGAAGTTTCATGGGACTTTTTACAAGCATTCTTACAAACAATTTGTGAATCAATCTACTCTCATCTTGTTCAGGATGTAGGAATTGATTGAGTCTGTTTGTAAGGTTATCAGATGACAATCAACTGGATTACAGTAAGGATGATGAGGATAATCACCAATTTTGAACTTGATCAACCTGGGCCTATCACACCCTATGGGAACTGAATCACTTGGTTTACATAGAGCATATTTGAATATTATATGTATCTAGAACCAGTGTAGGAGGAAAGTTTTGAGAGTTTTTTTCAAGTTTGGATAAGCTGATTGACTGAGTAACCCATCCTATCTAATATTACCCCATGATCATCAGATCTAAGGGATCTCAAGTCTTTCAATGGGACTCTGAGCAAGAAGGATATAGTCTCAATCATGGGTCATGAGTTGTCCCGTCTACTCTTGAGGATGAACAAAGCTCTGGATTTTTAAAATCAAGTATGAAGATCACATGGTATCACACTCACCTCACATACATACTTACTTGGAAAGAATGATTGAATGGAAATAGGTAGAAGGAAGAGAAGGGTACTAAGGTCAAGATTATCTTGAAAGAAGGATGAAAAAGAGCATACCAAGGGTATAAACTACAGAGTGGATTAAAAGATTGAAGATGAGGAGGATGGTAATGAGGATGAATTGAGGTAGTCATAGTGATTGGGGCAGGAGGTGGTGGGAGTGGTTGATGACAATGAGGAGGAAGTGGAAGCAAGAGATGGATGGTGTGGTGCAAGATTCTGGAGCCAATGGAAAGGAATATAAAGAGCTTGATGTCAATGAGGAGTTTTGAAGGATAAGAAGATGGAGATGATATTTTGAGAATCAGATTGACAGTCATTTGAGGAATCTTACTTGTTTTTGTTTCAACATGTTGGTTTCTGATGAAAGTGATAAAGTGTGAGGATAGTGATGAAGTGATGAGGATAGCAATGAAGTGATGAGGATAGCAATGAAGTGATGAGGATAGCAATGAAGTGATGAGGATAGAAATGAATTGATGAGGATAGCAATGAAGTGATGAGGATAGCAATGAAGTCATGAAGGGCAATGAATCAAAGTTTTTTTGGATGAGGTTGGAGGTAGAATTTTTCCAAGGTCAGAGGTTGAAACCAGGGGTGATGATGTGGAATGATGGTTTGAGGCAGTGGAACCCTTTAAATACTTTATTTGAAAAAACCCATTTATTTTCAGGTAACTCTGACACGTCTGATGTGAAATAAGTGGGTTTTTTTGATTTTTAATGGGGGGTTTGAAATGGCAGATTTGGTTTGAAACCCGCCATTAAAAATTGGTGGGTTTGCTTAACTCTGATACACCCTATTATTCTTCAAAGAATGTTTTTGATTCATTTTTGATTATTCTTTTTGTATAAGTTTCCTCCTTATGCTCTAAAGCAGCCTGTTTTCATGACTCTCCTCAGGCAGGAAAGCTGTGAAAAAATTTATTCTCTTGAAAGAGATATGCCCAAATTTCTCCAATTGAATCAAGGTCTTCACACCCTGCTCAACATGCTAGAAGGCATGAGTTTATCCCTGCAGTTGTAACTTTATCCTTCTTTGGATATATTCACATCTTTTTTGACTCTTTTAGTTTTTGAATTAGAAAGGCATGAATTTACAATCTGAAGACATGAACATATACAGGGCCTCAGCCTGATCATGTGGTTGACCCAAAAAGGAGAAGATTGGGATTCAGAATGAATGTGGGATATTGTACCAATATTGTTCAAAAATTGTCATCTCAAGCCAATGAGGTGATAGTAAGACCTCACAAAGATTTGATAATCCAGTTGATGATATCAATATGAGATGAGATCAAGGCCACATGCTTATCCCTCTGAACATCATGCTCAGGAACGGTTGAATATTTGCCCCTGGGCTTGAATCAAGCCAGTGGCCCCTTCCTCCTGTATACCCCCCCCCCATCTTCGGCACACAACAATTTGGCGCGCCAGGGGGGGTTCTGAGACACCTTTGGGGTGCCGAAAAGTGTTGCGCCGCCAACCCTCCCGCGGTGGCCTAGAAGCTGTTACAAGTTGTTGTAGCTCTTTGGCGGGTGCCGCTTTCCATCCCGCAGCACATCACACGGTGTGGGTTAGGTTAAAATCAATGAGATTGCCGCTTAGGTGCAACCTCCATGCAGCTCATTGGCCACCGCTACGCGCGCTGAGACCCTCCAACCTCCGCCCCCGACACGATTGTATCCAACCTCAAGTAGTAGCTTCCCGGCTTCCGCATCAACAATCCTCAAGACATGGTACGAAGCTCCTTGCGATTGATGTCTTATTTCCTCGTTCGAGAGTGCAGCACCCCTGGCAGAGTCTCGCCTTCTATCTCATCCTTCTCAGTTTATCTTGGATTGCTTGAGAGCTCCAAGCACGATATGGGAGGCTTGGAGATTGATCTAAACTTCTGCCGCCATGACCTGTCCTTCCGACAAGTTTAGGAAGAAGTATCGGAAATGATAACTCCAGGCCTGTTAGAAAGATGAGGCAGGGGACAGGCCAGTCCAGTGCTATTATGCCAATAGTCGCTGACTTGGATGCTCCTGTCGCTCGCTTTCCATGACCCTGCTTTTTACTTCTCCCCGATTCTCATCCCATGCCATCACCACAGCCCGCCAAGAAAGTTGTTAAGAAGACTCCTGCTGCCCCTGGCGGTGCCAAGCCGGGACGTAACAGCAAGAGCGCCAAAAATCCGCTCCTTGAACGCCGCCCGAGGAACTTCGGCATAGGTAATCGCTCTTATATCATAACCTTTTTTAGTATCCCTTTTTGATCAATACGTGTACTTTCTCCTTCTAGGTCAGGATATCCAACCTACCCGTGATCTTACACGATTTGTCAAGTGGCCCGAATATGTCCGACTCCAACGCCAGAAAGTGATTCTGAACCAACGCCTGAAGGTTCCTCCTTCAATCGCTCAATTCAGCAATCACCTTGACAAAAACACTGCCACTCAACTTTTCCGTCTAATGCACAAGTACCGTCCCGAATCTCGTCAGGAAAAGAAGGCTCGTCTCACCGCCCAAGCTGAAGCGATCGCTAAGGGAAATGCCAAAAAGGGAGAGCCTATTGGCAAGAAACGTACGAAGCTTGCTTGCCGCAATTGCGACCCCTATCATACTGACTGCTTCTCACTCGGATCTCATATTAGCTATCTATGTCAAGTATGGCCTCAACCACATCGTCGCCTTAATCGAAGCCAAGAAGGCCTCGTTGGTCGTCATTGCCGATGACGTCGACCCCATCGAGCTTGTTGTCTTCATTCCAGCCCTCTGCCGAAAAATGGGGGTGCCATATTGCATCGTCAAGAACAAAGCCCGGCTCGGAACAGTTGTTCACAAGAAAACTGCTGCCGTCGTTGCCTTTGCCGATATCCGAAGCGAAGACAAGAATGAACTTGCTAAGCTCATCAGTGCTGTCAAAGTCAACTTCTTGGAGAAATATGACGAGACCAAGAAGCACTGGGGTGGTGGAATCCGGTTAGTGCTGATTAATTCGTCGGAAGACCATCCGCGCCGGAGCTGACATTCTTCTTCCTTCTCGACGTTCTGCTACGAAGTGGTAACAAATCTTTCGCTATGCTGCAGAAACGTGCAAAAGCTGCTGGTCAATCTGCGGCCTCAGTATCGAAAAACATCTAGTGAAATAAAGAATGCTTGCTCAGCAAATGTTAACTGCCGCATGTCAAACCCTGAACTGCGGCAAAGCTCGTCTCGTTTCACTAAAGTCCTTCCAAGTGATATCATGACTGCTTCGCGCTATCCTCTACCATGCCCCAAACTCTTGTTCCAAGGCACTTGGGTCTCGCGCTGCCCACTTATATTTTGCCTTGAACCCTAATGGTGAGGTTAAGATGTCTGCTTCCCTCAAAGACTTGTTTTGGCACCTCAGCATGATTTGTGTGAGTCCTCTTGGTGGCAAGACCAGGCACTGTGGTAACAGTTGTACGCTCAGCTTGTTCATTCAATGATCCAATGATGTGTACCCTCATGAGCCTCGCTAAATTTAAAAGTGGTGAGACAAAGTCCAAATCTAGCTCAGCCACACAAAGAACAGGTCGCCCCGCCAACTGAAAAGCCTCGCTAATGCTGTGTTGCAGCGGTCACGTGCCAGGTCATTGACGAGTACAGGAGTTGATGGCTGGGTTCTGATTTTACTCCTGCCTCCCTGAGGCTGTTTGAGGAGACTCATAGGAGATGACAGTGGCTTCATAGAACTAGTGAGACTGATTCCTTTCTTGGATTTCTACCCTTGTGTTGGTTTTGTAAAATTGTGCTTCGCTGGAAATACAAAAAGATAATTAGAAGTGATGAAATTCAGTAGTTTAGCTCCGGAATTGAAAATTAAAAATGGAATGATAAACAAAATGTTAGAGAAAGCACGTGTAGCCTTGGGATTGATAATGGGATCCCCCAAAGCTGGAAGGAAAGTGAGCAAATGTTGTGATATTTAAGCTCAAAATGATTGAGATGGCAAGGAACCAGAAAATCAACAAATATGTAGTTCTACTGGTGGATACAATCAACATTTGCCTTGGGTGTAGCCTGGATGCAATCAGGCATTAATTCAATGGGATTGGTCAGTGCTTGATACAGAAAGTTGTCCCTGACACACTGGAGAGATCTTTCCCTCTCTGGGACTGTCTTTGGTTAGTACATTGGGTGAATATCATTGTTTTTGGAATTTTCCAAACACTTTTGATTGGATTGAGGTTCTGTAATATGCCTGTCCCACATACTTGAGGGGAGAAATTGGAGTTTTGATGAGTGGGGCACAGAATGAGATAACCAAAATAAGAAAAGGTCACAAAGTAGCCTTGAACTATTCCCAAATTTCAAACTCAATTGGCTTGAGGTTTAAGTTTGAAGTAGCTCATGAGTAACTCTTCAAGATAAGTGCAAGGTTGAGGTGAATTTTTTTGATATATAAAAGAAAAATGGTATCAGCCCAATGTGTTACTTACAGTGCAGCACATGCAAGAATGTATGAAATTAACTAACGGGAGAAACACTACAACAGGGAAAGTAGTTTTCTTTTGAGGTTGTGGCCTTTGGTTCAAAAAAGTGAAACCTGAAGAAATATTTCCTACAGTGATGAAAATAATGTGATACAGTGATGAAAATAATGTGCATAAAAAGTAATCTAGGTGTAAATAAAGAGTAGCAATGGATGTTATCAAACAATGTACAGCTTTATTGATCTTAAGAAAAAAGTGCTGGTACAGATGTGATTCAATGCAAATTAAATTGTAAGGAAATCAATGCAAACATGAATGTATGAAGGAATGGATGTAGTTGTAGGTATTGACAGTATGTGACAAGGAAATTGAATGAAATTCAACCAAATAATTCATAACTTGGCATAAGCAGTGCTATTATTTATGATAAAGAAATGCAAATGATAGATTGAATTTCCATGAAAGAGCCTCAAGATGACTAGTGATGAAGTCAAAAATTAAAAACAAAATTGGAAAATCAAAAAAAACCAAATGATTTAAAATAAAATAACGTGAAATTGAAGAATTTTAAAGAGCCCAGGAAACCAAAATTGATTTTATTTAGTGGTACTCAAAGATTTTCATTTTTCCAAAATGAGGTCCAAACCACAGTCTAAATGAATTTCAAAACCTTTGATCCATCAAAAGGGACCTTCAGAGGATCTTCTTCCTCCTCAAAGATGTTGAATAAAGGTATGGAGCCAGGATTCTGCGGCTAATCTTGCACACAAACATGGGGGTTAGAGGCTAAAGTCTGATGATCCAAACCTAATCAGTAAAAGACAAAATCTAAGCTTGTAACACTAAGATTTTAAACTCTCTCTCCTTTTCCAATTCACACCAAACTAAGTCTCTCTAAGACACATGTGTCTTGTCACAATTGCAGATACTCTTCCATCTCATTTCCCTCAATTTTTTGATTCCTTGATATCACTGATTTTTTTTATTTTTTTTTGTTGTGTTGTAGGTTTGATTTAACTGGTTGTACTTTACATCTGATGCCTGTGAGTTTCTTGACACTCCTGGTGGTCTACTCAAAAAAGGTCCTGCTCTCTGAAAAGCATTCATATCAAACCATGTCTTTCCAACCCTCAAATTTCTTTTCAACATTGCAGGTTTGCTTCAATTGATTGTACTTGTCATCTTGTGCCTGTTCATTTCTTACTCATCCTGGTGGTCTACTTAAACAAGACCCTACATACTCCTTGTGTAATAAAAGATGCAAAACAGGGGGGAGGGGTGCATTGATTTCCTCCATATGCGAAATTAAATTTGTGAAAATATTAGTAAAGGTGAAAATTCATTTTTTTTTTTTGAAAAAATGCTCAAGTTGATGCATGTATTTACTACAAAAAATTTCTGATGGTCTCATTCCCAATGGATGAAATCATTTCTGTTGTGTCAGTTGGGGGTGATCAATATAAATTGAAATAAAATTTTATGTGGCCCAGGCCAAAATCACACCTTCAAAATCACTAAAGTGGCACCTTTTTTGGAAAAAGGCATCATTTTGGCATTTTTTTACTAAATTCAAGCCTTTGGCATCATTTCAATAATTTTTTCACTGAAATGATGCCTTCTGCCATTCTTTACCACCCAATGAGTGTGTTCAAACCTCAACAATTAGTGCCAATAAAAATAAGGCATGAAAATAGGCAATTGAGGGTTAAAAGAGTGCCTGGGATGGGAGACCACACTTTTTGAGGGGGTGTGGGCCCCCAAAAAACTTTGAAAGTCAATTGGGGCCCTGGGGGGCTAATATGAGGCCCCTAGACACCCTTTAGAGGCTGTCTGAGGCAGAATTGTTTGGGGAATCCAAATATGGACACCAATTGAGGAAATCCAATATGTAAGAATTCAACAAATATCAATTTTTTGCAAGGAATTCAAATCTAACCTCAGATTTGAAAATAAATTTGTGCAGTATGAGAAAAATCAGAAAAGTGGTAAAAATCATTTTCTTTATGAAAAATGGAATATTTCCAGTGGTGTTGAAATACCTTTGTACCAAACATAAAAAAACCTTCAAAAATGCTACATATACCTGTTTGACGCTGAGAATTCAAATATTTCCAAGATATTCAACAAAAAATAAATAATAAAGTACATAAATGATGATAAAGAATATAAAAAACATATTTATTTCAAGAAAAATTAATATTTCTGATAAACTTTAAATACCTTTGTACCAAAAACAAGAAAGAGATAGAAAAATGCTAAATATATCTATTTCATGAGGAGAGTGCAATTATTTTCAAATATGTTGAAATATGTAGGCACTTACATGTGTTCCACTTATAGCTGTAATCCAAATGGGATGCATGTATGATCCGTGTGATTGTCCAATGGGTTTATATTTTTTATCATCATTTAGGTACTTGATTATTTATTTTTTGTTAACTATTTTTGAAATATTTGAATTCTCAGCATCAAACAGGTATAGGGAGGGGGGAGATGGATGGACGGTTGCAACCAGCCAGCAAGTTGGACCAGGCCAGTTGCAGCAAGGCAACTGGTGTGGGGGGGATTTCATCACCCTCCCACCTGTGCAAGGTGGAAGGGGAAAAAGCAAGCAGGGCACTCCCCCCCCCCCCCCTTACCCAGGAGGAGGCACAAAGGGCTGGGAGGCACTAATCCCCCCAGCCCATCTTTTCAACAGTTTTCCTGGGGAAAACCATGTCCCAGGTGACCAGCGGGGGATTTGAACACCCCTGCTGGTCACCTAGGTAGGAAATAGGGGGGGGGGGGCAGAATGTCTGCTGGTTACACCCCCCCTCCTGCTGGGTGTGAGACCAGACCCAGGGGATCCTGGGTCCAACCCAGCCCATGAGTGGGGCCAGGGGCTGGCCACATAAGGAAACCAGCCATGTAAGAGAAGGATGTGACCAGTTACAAGAGGTAACAGGGCTGGTTGTAACAGAAAACCAGCCGGGGTTTGAACAGCCAAAGGGCTGTTTCAGCCCTGTAATGACGGAAACATCAAAATCTACCAGAACAGTCAGGTAAAAAGGGTTCAGGTACTAGTGCCATGTGAGCTGATGTAGCCTAAATCAAGTAACAAGGCTTGTAGAGCCTGTAGAGCTCCTTTGGGGAAGAATTTTTGCCTTTTCTCCTGTTGTATCATTTGCCCACAAGAGGCCAATTTTTTTTGGTTAAGGAGCTCTTCCCCCTGTTTTTTTCCATCATCCATTTGAATTAATCCAATCAATTATCCAACATATTGGCCCATTTTTAGATCCCATTAGTCCTTATAGACACAAGGTGTCCAGCATTTCTTTTGCTTTAATTACTGATCCTCCTGCCACAAAGCTAATTGCTGGCCATGATTTTCACAAAATATTCTGAAAAAAGATTCATCATGCCAAAAAATATAAACAATAAATATAAAAAATTGATTCCTTCTAATAATAAAAGACAGGGAATTGATTTTCTCATGCCCCCAATCCCTTATTTCATAGAAGATTAAATCTACGTGCCATTTTGCCTCCTTGCTGCTACATGGAAAAATACTTTATTTCATGGTACTTTCAAGAATTTATTTTTTTTTAAGTTCTGACCCTCCAGTCCCATAGCTGGGGTTCATAAACCCCCCAAACAATCTTTGGTTATTTTGGAGGCATTAGAACCCCTCCAAAAATAGAATCAAAAAATTAAAAAATTCCACAAAAACCAATTTTTCCATGGGTTTTTAGATCCTTATTTTGGATATCTTAATAATTTTTTTTTGGTTATTTAAGTGTATCCTTTTACCTTAAAGAATTCCTTCAAAAACTAAAAAATTCAAAAAATTCAAATTTTCATCCTGTTATTTTCCTTTTGATTTCATTTTTTTGGTGATTTAAGCTATCAAAAAGTTAAAAAAACAGTCAAAGAGAATTTCAATATTTTTCCAGATTTGTGTATGTATTATATTACCTTAAAGAATTCCTTCAAAAAAGCAAAAAATTCAAAAAATTAAATTTTCTCATTAGACTTTTGGATCCTTTTGTTTGTCTTTTTGATTATTTGTTTTGTGTTCCAAGCTGTTAAAGATTCAAAAAAAATTTTAAAAAGATTTTTAACATTTATTTCAGAGTTTTTGGATGTATCTTGGGCCTCCAAAAATACAATCAAATGTAAAAACACTTCAAATTAACACATCTATTGCAATGTTTTTGTTTTACATCTGGCATCAGAATTTCCACAAATGTTTTTTGGAGAATAGAATCCAAAGACTCAAATAAAAAACACTCTGAATTCTTGTAAAATCTTGTATCTCTCAAATCATAAGTCACAATGAACATAATACCAAAGAAAAGGGTGGTCTGTTTTTAATGATCCTTTTTTATTTTTTTTTCCCTGAAATAAATAATATGGCATATCAGAGTTAAAATTTTCAAAAAATTAAATGGCTGTTTTCAGGCCTATCTATTGTTTTTTTTTCAAGATTTTATTTTTTTAAGTTAAAACCATTGATTCATTGTTTATTTTGATAAAAAAATATTTTTTTGAAAAATGGTATTTTTCCTAAAATAAGCTATTTAAATTTTTCAAAATTTGAAATCTGATACATCCTAATCATTATCTGAGATATTTGAAGCTGCATATTTGAAGGGATTATCTGAAGATTTCCAAAAATCCTTTTTTTTGAATTTATGAGGCACTATTTGCATCTCAAAAACCAAACCAAAAAAGCATCATATTAGACCCTTTTTGGGTTCTGTGACTCTTTTTGAGCCCTTCCAAATGCATATATTCCATATGATTGAAGTTTTTTTCCTGGGACCCCCACCCATCTTGGAGCACTCCAATTATATTTAATGAAACCACCCCCTTGACCTCTGACACCCTCCTCACATCACACACCACCACACCCTCATCACCACACCACCCCACTACCATACCATACCACCCCTACCTCAAGACAAAAAACCAAAACACACCACTCATCACCACTCCACTCCACTCATCACCATTCCACACCACAAATCACTCATCATCCTTCAACAATCCTCAACAAAAACAACTCAACACTCCAGATACTTCCAAAAAAAGCTGTTCCCTCTTATATCAAGTCTCTGAATGCCTTTTTTCACTCAATTTCTTCTCAATATATTTCTTAACTATCAAATCCTATCTACACTTCAATTTTTACAAATAAAATATCTTTTTTCAATGGCTCAAGAAAACATCTGCCCAATTTTCAGAACTGTTTCACCAGGCCCCTTATCAATTATCTCATCTAAAAAAACTATTGATTCAAATCCTCTTTCCCCTTCTTCATCTAATCAAACTCATGATTCCACCCCTCAGGCCCCTCCTCCTGAGCTATCATATAATCAAAAGGAGGAGCTGTTTGAATATTGTTGATGTTGTTGATGTCCAGAATAACCAAGAATTTTTCTTTTCTTGTTTTCATTTGTTCTTTCATTACTTCTATTCTTTTCTGTTTGTTCACCCTATCATCTCACATTTCAAGCGTGTGCTATCTTGTCCCCATGCGCAACCTGTAACAAGTTGAAGACACTTCCTCTCAAGCCACCGCGCACAAACTTGTGGATCAGTTGGATTGGACCAACCAACAACCTCACAACCAACTACTCAGCTCAAACATCTCAACTTCTCAATCTAGGAGTCTACCTTGTCCAACATTGTTGTAAAAGCAAGAATTGCAGCAAGTTCAGTCTAAGTAAGAACATCAACTGAAAACTCATTGATCAGAATACAAACCTACCTATCTCTTTCAGATACCTCAAGGCGCTACTCTTTGCTCAACCTCTCAAGAATGGCTCAACTAATCCCAATCTGACTGTCCCCCTTCAAGTCTCAATCTCATAGTTATATTGTCTCAGACTTATTGGCCTCAGCCAGCTTGTCCTCTGTTGGTTATTTTTTGTCAATTTTTATTTCATTTTATTTATTTCTTCTGCTTACACACTCCTTTTCTCACATGAAATACAGTTTAAAAGTCTGCGCCAATCAAACCAATGGTACAACCAGAGACCCCATCAACACTAGGACCAGGGGGGGACTCCACCAACTACAAATCCTTAGCAATCAAGTCACACATTGAATCCATGCCTCTGATAACTGCCAAAAACTATAGCATGTGGAGAAAGGAGTTTAAGAAGCTCTTCAAACTCCATCCACATGATTGTCAACAAGGATTCCTTCACAACATTCAAGAAAAGCAATGAGACCAAGAATGTACTGACTGGAAAAAGGGATGCTTCAATAACAATTGAGGGGAGTGGTAAAGTGGCTCTGGCCACAAAGTATGCCAACCTGATCCTGTCCAAAACCGCTTGGGTACCAGAGTCAATGGTGAATCTGATCTCACAGGGGGCTCTTATGAAAAAAGGGGCCATTCTCCAAGTCAATTTAATTCAACATCTGGAGAAGTTTGAACTCACCATCAACCGCTTGACGCTGATTTGCGGATCCATTGTCAACAACTTGTTTGTCATCAACATGGCCATGGATTCTAAGAGGACTTATTACTCAGATGCTGAACTGGCAACCATTCACTTCTCTCTTGGCCATGCCAGCCTGTCACAAATTGAAAATTTCCTAAATTCCAAGTTCAGCAAATCCAAGAAGAACTCCTTTGAATGTCTCAGTTGCAACAAAGCAAATATAATGCAGGCTCCCTTCAATAAACAACAGGAAGCTGCAGCAAGCTGTTTTGAAAGGATTCACCTTGATCTTGTTGGACCAATCAACCCAACTTCAAAAGGTGGCTTCCAATACATCCTCAATCTTGGAAACTAACAATCTGAATATTTGGCCAGTTTTCCACTGAAATCAAAAAGAAATGCAGTGGATATCCTGATATTTGTGATAGAAAACCAGTGCAGAAAATCTAACCAGTATCCCAAAGAATTCTGCTTGGATGGATGTGGCAAATTTGTAAATCAAAAACTCCAATACTATGAAAAAAACCATCAAATCAATCAAGTTTTAAGTGAACCCTATCACTCACAACACCATGGTTGGGTAGAATGGGCCAACTGGACAATAACCAAGGCCGTCCATGCCACACTATTTGACTTGAATCTTCCCAAATCTTGTTGGAACAAAGTGGTCAAAAGTTGTTGCCTGATGCTCAACCATATTCCAAAACAGAAATGAAAAAACTCTCCCTGGAGGAAAATGCACCAAAAAGACCTCCCAGAAGGCTACATGAAACCAATAGGCATGGGACTCACTTATTGCCTCAAAAAAACTGGTGTCAAGTCTAAACTGAGAAAAAAAGGAGCTCCGGGCGTACTGATAGGCTTCCACCCACTTTTGCTTTCTTATAAGATCATCACACCAACTGAAAAGATAATCAACACAAAGAATGTCAGGACACAGCACAAATCCTTTTCCTAGACAGTTCCTTAGATGACATCACTGACAATCACAAAATCTCCGCCTCAAATACCACAGCAAACTCAACTAATCTCAATCCAGCTTTGGCAGATACAACCACCACACCTGAACCTTCTTTCAACAAAGAATCCAAAGGCAACGGTTCAGAAAATCTCTCAGAACTCAAATTGGCTGTGGAAGAAAATCTCAGACCAAACCTATGAAATTGTGACAAGCTTTCCAAAACAGATCAGTATGGTTTTCTATCCAAAAAACTTCTGAAAACGCTTGCCAAAGCCATGACCATCCCCAGATGGAAGGAATCAGCCCAGAAGGAGTTCAAAAATATCAAAGACCAAGAAGTTTGGGAGGATGTTGACAAAACAATTGTCATCAACCCCCTCAACACGGTACCTGTCTTCAAAATTAAACAAAACACCCATGGCAAAGCCCCAATTCTCAAGACCAGGATATGGGTGCACGGGTTCAATCAAAGATACAGGCTTGACTACCTAGAGACCTACTCTCTTACTGGGAAGTTGGCATCTCTAAGGGGAGCCCTTGTTGGATTACTGAAAGAAAATCAAAGAGATTATGAACAAAGAGGGCTGTGCCAAATTCTTCATCAGTAAATTAAAACAAAGTAAAAGAACAAAAGAAAGAAATTCAATGAGGAAAACAAACATCAAGCAACAAGACAAAACAAGGAAGTTGACTGGATATTTGATGTCCATGTTAATTGGATCAAAGGACTAGGAAGCCAAGGGATCAGATGACTGGGAGCTTAGAGTAGGGCTGAGGATCAAGGGTCAGATTTTAGAAGTTCAAGTATGGTGGTGATTGATGATAGTCTTACCTGTCAGAACTAGATGAGCGGGCAATTGCAAATTTGTAGTCAAGCTGGCATCTTGAGTGAGAGTGAGACAAAAGAAAAGAAAAAAAAGGAAAAGAGAGAAGAGGATTGGAAAAGAACAAAGAGTTTTGATTGGGAGTTGCAGTTTTAAGGTTGAGTCTTTTTGGTTTTTAGTTGGTTAAGAGTTCCAAGAAGAAGAGTCCCTAATCCTCCCCCCTAGCTGTCTTTCTGGTTGTGACCTGAAAAGAGGAAGAGGCAGAGAAAAGGTTTGTGACAGTTGAGGAGAGCGTGGAAGTGAAAGTTGAGGGAAGAGTGGAGACAGAAGTGAATTACTTGACATCCCTGGTGACTTGTATGACTGGAATTGGAGCCAAGAAAGAGGGATTAATTAGTTGAAGGAGAGAGATGAGTGAGGGAAGAGGAAGCTCTTTGGTAAGTCCATTGGCCTTCATGTTGTGGGCAGGTATAATCTTGATGACAAGGTTTCCAAGCTTGAGTTCTTTGCAAAGCGCTTTAGTTTTTATGTCTATGTGGCAAGTTTTGGAGTTTCACCCAAACTTCTTGAGTTTGTTTTCAAGGCCTTTGTTGTCAATGAAGTTCCAGCTTGGAGTGAAATTGGTTTTCCAGAGTTTGGCTACTAAGCCTCTTATCCAGATAGCTTCTAGGAAGGAATTGACAAGAGGGTTGAGTTCAGCTTTGGTTGTGGAGTGTGTAACGTTGCGCTGGTGGTAGCTGCTCCAGGAGATGAGGGAATTGAAAAGAAGATAAAGATGACCTGATTGGGAGTGCCTTGTTTCCAAGTTGCTGCTCTAAGTGGCACCACTGTAGCATTTGATTTGAGTGTTGGAATTGTGAACTTGCAGAGCAATTTTGAGATATTTGGTTGTCTTTAGATACTTCCAGCACCTTTTTACTTCCCTCAAAAGACAGATGCCTGGCTTCTAACAGAATCTGGCAAGGCTGGAGAAAGAAAAGCTGAGATTGGGGCAAGTGAGAAAAGCTATGTAGTTTATGAGAAAAACCGCAGATCAATAATTAATGTTGAGAGACTTGAATTCTTCATGTTCTTCATTGGAGGCTGGTGGTAGATTTAAGTTGGCTGTGAGAGGAGCTGGAGCTGGTTTGCAGTTGGTCATCTTCAACTCTTCCAGTCTGTGTTTGATGTGTTTGGGTTGAGACCAGAGTATGTTGTCCCCAATGCATTTGCACTTCATGCCTAGAATTGTGTTGGGTTTGTGATGACTAGAATTGGGGAATCAATTGAGAAATTTGTCTTGAAAGTTATTTCCAAGGCCTACAAGGATAAGATTGTCTACATGGAAGAAAAGAACCAAGTTGGAATATGGATGAATGTACAAAAAAGGATTGGAGACAGATTCATGGAAGCCTTGTTTGTGGATCCAAGAAGTAAGTGTGTTGAACCAATTTTTGGGTGCTTGCTTTAAACCATAGAGAGATTTTTGTAAGATGAGGAAATTGGATGTTCTTTTTGAGCCTTTGGGTCTTCAAATGATGAACTTTTTGGACAGAGGTGCATGAAGGAACGCGCTCTTCACATCAAATTGAGTAATAGGGAGAGAGTGGAATAGACCAAACAACAGGGAAATGCGTAAAGAGGAAGCCTTTCTTGTGGGGGAGAATGTGTCTTGATAGTCTAAGCCATAGATTTGATTGAAGCCTTGGATGCACAGTCAAATTTTATAGATGAGCGTATCACTGTGACAGTTCTCTTTGAGTTGGTACACCCAAGTAGTGTTGAGTGGATTATTGGGTTTGGGACCATTGTAATCCTCCCACAACTTGAGTGATTCAATCCCATTGAGCTCAACGTCCATGGAGTCTTCCCATTTTCAAGAGTTGGTGCATTTTTTTGCTTGTTCAAAAGTTTTAGGCACATAATAATGATGATAACCGTATTGTTGAGGTGGATTTAGAGTCAATTGATCTTGGAGAGTGTAGCTTGGAATAAGCTGCTGCGCGAGTTCTTCAGAGAGGTTGGATTCTATGTCAGTTGAGCGGATCTTTGGAGATTCAAGAGTGGGAGTTGATGGAGGAGAAAGTTTTTTGGATGGGGATTTTGAATTGTTGGCATGGACAGTAAAATTTGAGGAGGAATTGTTGGAAGATACAGTAGGAAGATAATCTTTGATTTTGATTTTCCGGGATTTTATGGCAGGGTTTGGGATATCAGGAGACTGGGATGGATTAACATTTTTGAGTATGTTGACATGTTTGGAGGAGATAATGGAATTGTCAGATTTGAGAATTAAATGGGACAGAAAATTGGTGTTGTAACCCACAAGGGTACCAGCAAGCCCTTGGTCCTTGAACCTTTTTCCCCAATTGATCTTGTTGTTGAGATAAACCACCTGAGATCCTATGGGGTGAAAGTAACTGATTGGAAGAGTTTTACCATTGAAAATTTGACAGGGAGAGGGAAGATCAGGAGATTTGGGGATTTGATTTAAGGCAAGACAGGCTGACTCAGCAAATTCCACCCAAAGATCAAGCGGCAGTTTGGAACTTTGGAGGATGGCCCTCATGGATTCAGTAAGCATTTTATTGGCTATTTTGACCTTCCTATTATAATTATGGCCATCAATTAGCTTAGGAAAATGAGCAGTATTTAAAGCAAAAGAAATGCTGGAAACCTTGTGTCAATAATTGCTGATGGGCTCTCACAATGGGGCAATAAATTGGATGATATTGGTGATGAATTCAATTGGATGATGAATGAATGACAGAAAACAGCAGGGAGAAGAGCTCCTTAAGTAAAGAAGATTTGCGTCTTGTGAGCCCATGATACAACAAGCCAAAAGGCAAATTTTCCGCTCCAAAAGAGCTCTACAGGCTCTAGAGGCCTTGTTACTTGGTTTGGGCTACATCAGCCCACATGGCATCAGTCCCTGTACCCTTACAACCAGCCTATTCCGGTTATTTCTGGTGTTTCCACAATGGAGCTGAACCAGCCCCTTAGCTGTTCAAACCCCTGGCCTGTTGTCTATTAAAATCGTCCTGTTACCTCTCATGCTGGCTGGTTGCCTCATACAACCAGCCCCTGGCCATACAAATGGCCAGGAGGAACCCAGGACACACCTGGGTCCAGTCTCAGACACACATGGGGGGGGGGTGTAACCGGCGGACATGCCGCCCCCCCCTCTTTCTCTCAAATCCCTGGAGGGGGCAGTCAAATCCCCCTACCAGGGGCCCTGGAGGTTGATTCCCCCAGGGCCTTGTCATGCGAGGTGGGCTGGGGGGTGGTCAGGTCCCCTCAAGCCCGTCGCTCCTCCCCCTTGGTAAAGGGGGGGGGGGGGGGAGAGCACCCCTTTGATGGTGGGGGGGTGGTCAATTCCTCCCCACTGCCGGTTGCCTTGATGCAACCAGCCTAGCCACCACTTTTGGTGGGGGGGTGATCAAGTCCCCCCCACCATGACCAGTTGCTCCTTGCAACCGGTGTGGAAACTTTAGAGGTTATCCCTCACAAAGTTGCCGCAGGTTCAGGAGTTCTTGGGTCAAAGCGTCTGTAAGGATTAGATACCAAGCGTAAAGAGAAGTTTTTAAGAGCCTGAAGAGGAGAAAAGGAGAGAAGAGAGGAGGGATTCTGTTTTCCTAAGTCCGCTCCCTTTTCCGTTTCCCGCCTCCTGATGATACAATGGTAAGATGCCCCCCCTACAACCCGGAGTTGAGGGGAAAGGTATTTGAGCCCTCCCCCTCAACCCTAACCTAAGTACAAGCACATGAACAACCCGACAACAATGAAGAAGGAAACCCTAGGCCCAAAAACCCTATCCCATATCCTAACCTGTACCCTGTCCGTATCCTATTCCGCTTGCTTGCCTGCCATTACACGCATCCGGTTCGTCCCCCGCGGCGCGGCCCTCCGCCGCGCGCTTCTCGAAGTTCACCGCGATTGCCCGTATCCGCCCGACGCGCCGTCGTGAATTTCCTAGTCCCGTAGCCGGCCCGCGCTTGCGCGCGGCCGTCCACGGGTATAGCCCCGCAATTGCTCCGCCCTTTCCTTCCCTAACTAACCGCCCAAGAACCTGATCGGCCCGGCTCCATCACTGGGTTGGACACCCAAGCGGGTCGCGGCCCGCCTCCCCTAGTCAGACCCGGCCCGCAGCTGCGTGCTTTGCCCTGCTGCGCCTTCTGCTGAGCCCGCAGCGGCCACTGCTGAGAACGAGCGCACCCCAACTGCTGAGCCCGACCTACCAGATGCTGAGCGCGCAGGCCGCGACACAGTTCCCAATCCAAGGCTATATATTGACACCACACCGGTTGCTGGCTGGTTCCATCCAGCCAGCCCTCCCCCTCCTCCTTGCAATGGCAAGCAAGGAGAGGGGGAGAAGCCGGGACCACAAGCCCTGCAGCCACCACTCAGCGCAGCAGCTGCAACTGGGGTGGGGGGGCTCCATTTTGAGTCCCCCTGCCCCCTACAATGGCCCCGCGTGGGCCGTTGGGCCCCATAAACGGGCTGTAATCAAAAACAGCGGCCCCAAGTGGGCCGTGACACGGGCAGCAGCCCCAAATGGGCTGCGACACAGGCGGCGGCCCCAATGGGCCGCCCTCAAGCCCAAAAGGTGAATTTAAAATACTTTGGCGGGCCAGCCCGTCTGGACAAGTATGTCCAAATTAAACCTTGGGCCCAATTATCCCCATGCAAGCCCATCTGGCTGTATTTTCCTATATACCCCACTGGGCCCATTAGGTCCTGTGTACCAATAGGCCTTTTTTACGCATTTTGAGGCCAGTTTCCCCAAATAAGTGACATCCACACAGGCACATATGGTCCATGTGTGTGTCTAATGGGCCGCAGAGGCCCTCATGTACATCCCATTTGGATCAAAATCATACGTAGCACACGCGTAAGTGCTTACGTATTTTAACACTTCCCGTTGTGTTTGTGGTGGTAGGGTTCAGAAATTAGGTGCAGAATAAAGTTGACTATAAAGAAATCCTTGAGTTTGGAAGAGATGAATTCACCACCTCCATTGGTACAGATGGTGGCAGGAAAACCATTTCTTTTTTTTTTTTGGTTTGGGATGATTTTGAGTTGTTGACAGGCATTGGACTTGTATTGAAGAGGTATTGCACAGATGTATCCTGAGAAATTGTCAATGATGGTCATGATGTAATTCATGTCATTTCTCAAAGAGGGTTTTATAGGGCCTATGAAGTCAATGTGAAGTTGTTCAAAAGGTTTGGAAGAGGAGCTTGAGGTGTTTTTGAAAGGAATTTTGATTATTTTGGAGAATATGCAGCCCTAACATTGGAAGTCTGAGAGCCTTTTGATAGATAGTGAAGGAAAGAGGTTTTTGAGGCAATATGGAGTCATATTTCCAAAAGACTGGTGAAGATGTCTGATGTGATTGAGATCCAAATCATTAAGAGAGAGAGGGAAGAATTTGTAGTTGTTGCTAACACAAGAAGGAGGATTGAGTAAGGAAAGATTTTCTTGAATAAAACCCAAGAAGGCTAGTTGAGAGTTAGAGTAGAGAGAAAACTGGTTTTTGGAGGAAGTAAGAGTGCAGTGCTCAGTGGGGATCAATTCACCTGGGCTGATGGGGTTCACCACAAGATTGGGTACAAATAGGCAATTTGTGAGAGTCACCACCAAGCTCTTACAGGACAGCTTGAAAACTCCTTTGCCGTTGATAGGGAGTTTTGCACCTTCCTTTCCGGTGTTGAGGAAGTCCTTGTCAGAAAATTCCTCAAGATGGCTAAAGAATTTTGAAGAGTTGAACATGTGGCTTGAGGCGCCAGAGTCAAGGATGATTCAATTGAGAGGGTTTATTTCTTTGATCCACATTGTGAGAAGCGCCATGTAGTGGGCTACTTCTTTGGTTTTGGAATTGGAATTGAGTTGAGCTTGCCGGCGGGCTTGAAAATCCTTCCACCAATCAGGAGCAAGATGTTTGTGAAGATTCCAGAATTTTTCTTCTGAGTGATCAGGGGATGGTGGATTGTGGAATCCTTTCTTGCATCTTAACTCTGTTGGAACTGGCTTCTTTGACTGTTGAGATGGGACAAGAGCAGTTTTGGAGAACTTGGCTTCCTTGGATTTGACCTTGGTTTTGCTGTCCAGCTGGGTAAGATGATTGATAACAAGATCCATGGTGACAACATTGTTGGAGTGCATTATTTGATGATGTAGAGAGTGGAGAGACGGTGGGAATTTGAAGAGGATAAGATAGGAGAGAATTTTGTCTGGAAGATCTATTCCTACCTTGACCATTTTCTTCAGAGAGGTTTTGGTTTCAGTAATGAAGAGATCTATAGCTTTGGGTTTGTATTGATGATAAAGGAACTCATTGGAAACTCAGGCTAAATTGGCAGTTTGAGAGGAACCAAAACATTCTTTGATAGTTTTCCAGAGAAGTTTTGCAGAAGAGATATTTGCAGGGTTGACAACGTTGTTGTGTGTCACAGAATCAATGCAAGAGAGAAAAATGACATGGGTTTCCATGTCCTCAATTGAGCTGAGATTTTTGGAATTGTTCTCCAGAGCCTTTTTGACGCCTTTAAATTTGAGCAGCATGGTCATTTTGTCTTTCCAGATGGAGTAGTTGTTGTCTGATAGAATGTGAATGGCTTCAAGAGAGGCCTTGAGAATGATTTGGCGGAAGCCATTGTTTCTGGATCCCTCCATTGGTTTGGTTGGATTAGTTGGCTGGATCTTTGTCTTTTAACCATGTTAGATTACTGAAAGAAAATTAAAGATATTATGAACAAAGAGGGCTGTGCCAAATTTTTCATCAGTAAAGAAAAAAAAAGTAAAAGAACAAAAGAAAGAAATTCAATGAGGAAAAAAAACATCAAGAAACAAGACACAACAAGGAAGTTGACTGGATCTTTGATGACCATGTTAATTGGATCAAAGGACCAGGAAGCTGAGGGATTGGATGACTGGGAGCTTTGAGTAGGGCTGAGGATTGAGGGTCAGATTTTAGAAGTTCAGGTATGGCAGTGATTGATGATAGTCTTACCAGTAAGAACTAGATGAGTGGGCAATTGAAAATTTGGAGTCAAGCTGGCATCTTGAGTGAGAGTGAGACAAAAGAAAAGAAAAACAAGGAAAAGAGAGAAGAGGATTGGAAAAGAACAAAGAGTTTTGATTGGGAGTTGCAGGCTGAAGGTTGAGTCTTTTTTGTTTTTAGTTGGTTAAGAGTTCCAAGAAGAAGAGTCCCTCATCCTCCCCTGTAGCTGTCTTTCTGGTTGTGCCCTGAATACTTAGGGCTCAAAAAGTCACTGTACGGACTCAAACAAGCACTGAGGAATTGGTACCAGATGTTGAGCAAATGGAGCAAGGCTCAAGGCTCAAGGCTTTCAAGAGTCAGCTTGCAACCTGTGTTTGTATATAGGAGACAATCAGAAAACTGTAGTATTTTTCCATGTCAACAATCTTCTGGTTTCCGGGAAAGTGGATGAATTAAAAAATAAATTCCTTTGCCAATTCAAACACTCCTCCGCTCAAACTCCAAATATGCTCCTTGTAATGAAGATTGAAAAGAAACATGGTCTGATTTGCCTATCCTTACCACTTCACATAGAAAGAGGACTTGAAGAACTCAATCTCCAAAACACACGTCTGGTTTCTACTCCACTTACACCAGGTCTTCATCTTGGAACTGCAAAACAAGAAGATTGTGAGAAGTTTCTTGCTCTACATGTCAACTATTGCTCTCCAATTGGCCGGTTAAACTTCATAGCCAGACTTTCCAGACCCAATATCAGCTTTTCTGTCTCAATTCTGGCCAGACACTGCAAAGAGCTTGGTCTCAGTCACTGGAATGAAGAAATGCACGTCTGGAGATACCTGGAAAACACAAAAGATATGACACTCACCCTTGGGCCACAATTGATTTTGGAACAACTGGTGTGCTTCAGCAACGCAATGTGGAAAGACAATCCAGATTCTAGAGTCTCTCAGAGCAGGTTCATTTGATCCATCAAGGGAAGTCCTCTCTACTGGAAAAGCAGGCACCAACAATCCATAACCAACACCTTGACCAAATCCAAATGTGTTGCTCTGTCAAGTTGCCACCTTGAGGCATGTTGGATCCAAAAACTTATCAAAGATATCTACAAATTTTTGTTCAAATGCCCACTCCACCTAATTGACAACAAGGGACTTGATGATAAGATAAAGAAGTTTGGATCAAACTCAAAAGCCAAACACATCAAAATTAAAACCAAGAGCCTCAGAGAAAAATTCAAACACAGCCTCATCGATGTCAAATTAGTACTTTCACAATGAATCACAGCCAATTCCCTCACCAAAGCGGCCAACCAGATGTCAGTCACAAGGCTTTTAAATGCTTTCAGCTATTTTTTTCACTGATGTCCAAGTTTTGTGGGTGTGTTAATGTTGTTGATGTCCACAATAACTAAGAATGTTTATTTGCTTGTTTTCATTTGTTCTTTCATTACTTCTATTCTTTTCTTTTTGTTCACCCTATCATCTCACATGTCAATCATGTGCTATCTTTTCCCCATGCGCAACCTGTCACAAGTTGAAGACACTTCCTCTCAAGCCACCATGTGCAAACTCATGGATCAGTTGGATTGGACCAACCACCAACCTCACAACCAACTACTCAGCTCAGCCACCTCACCTTCTCAATCTAGGAGTCTACCTTTTCCAACCTTGTCATACCAGCAAGACTTGCATCCAGTTTGATCTAATTAAGAAAATCAACTGGAACCTCATTGATCAGCATAAAAAATTACCTCTCTCTTTCAGATCCCTCAAGGCGCTAATCTTTGCTCAAACTCTCAATACTGGCTTGACTACTGCCAATCTGGCTTTCCCCCTTCAAGTCTCAACCTCATATTTATATTGTATCAGAATTATTGGCCACAGCCAGCTTGTCCTCTGTTGGTTATTTTTTGTCAATTGTTATTTCATTTTATGTATTTCTTCTGCTTACACACTCCTGTTCTCACATGAAATACAGTTTGGTCTTGGTTACCAAATTACTTATTAAAAAATAAATCCAATCATGGGCAAAGTCCAATGGATATGCCATATCTACCAGATTCTTCAATTGCCAGAAAAATCCCTACACCTATCAATGTGATACATCTGGGGAATATAAACCCAGAAAAGATACCACCAAATTCTTTTTGTTTTTTTTTTTTTTAAAAAAAAAAAAAAACAAGAAAGATCAATTTTTCTTTCAGGTTATAAGGAAAAATTTCCAAGAGATTGGGTGTCTGGGTGGTGAAGGTTATATTTCCAGAGCACAACCATCCAAATTCCATTTATCCTTCCACTCATTGCATCCACAGAAGAATCCAAGGGAAGCAAAAGGAGGTGGTTGAAAATTTATCCAAAGCTGGAGTTCCCCCATTAAAAATGCTCAACTTTCTTATAGAAAACTCTTCATCACCTATCCATAAAAATATCCATACCATTTACAAAATGGAAATGTTAAATTTGCGACCCCCACAACCCATTCACTACCCAAAATGGGTTGCAAACCGCGCCACACAACCCATTTTGGGTAGTGAATGGAAGAAAATGTGGATTTTATTTATTTCATTATGTATATATTAATTTAATCAATCAATTTATTTGATATATATATATATAATTATTTCAATTCATTCCATTTTATTTATTTATATTTTTTGGGCATTATTTTTCTCACGCATCCAACCTTTTATTTCATGCATTTTGACATTGGTGTGCGGTTGCGCCCCTTTGGAATTTCATGCAAAAATACTTTGTTTCACGCAACTTTCAAGAATAACTTTTTTTTAAATTATGACTGCGCAGCCCTGTAGCAGGGGTTCTTAAAGCCCTAATAAAAAACTTTGGTAATTTTGGAGCCATTAGAACCCCTTCAAAAATGCAATCAAAAAATGAAAAAATTCTGTAAAAATAAATTTTTGCATGGGTTTTTGGATCATCATTTTGGCTATTTTAGTTGGTTTTTTTTGGTTATTTCAGCTGCCAGAACTTTTTTAAAAACATTCATAGATTCTTCAAATATTTTTTTCATATTCTTTGGATGTATCCTTTCACCTTAAAAAATTCCTTTGAAAAACACAAAAAATCAAAAAAAATCAAATTTCTCTTTGGACATTTGAATGCTTTTATTTTCCTTTTTATTTCATTTTTTTGGGTAATTCAAGATATCAAAAGATTACAAAAACATTAAAAGAGCATTGAAAAGTTTTCTTCAGCTTTTTTGGATGCATTATTTTACCTTAAAAAATTCCTTCAAAAAAGCAAAAAAATAAAAAAAAAGATTTTCTCATTTTGACTTTCTAATCCTTATGTTTTTCCTTTTGAATTAGTTTTTTTGGTGTTTCAAGCTTTGAGAATTGTAAGAGAAATATTCAAGAGATTTTTAAATTTTTTTCCAGGATTATTGGATGTCATTTTCAACCTTTAAAAATTCCATCAAAAAACCAAAAAATTTGACAAATTTACTCTTCTTTGAGCCCTTCGCATGCATATACATTTATGAATTAATTAATTAATTTATTTATTTTAACCAAAAAATAAACATATTTTTATTTTTTTGTGAATTTCTGTTTTTTTTTTTGAATTTTTATTCAATTTATTTTTATTTTTATTTTTATTTTTTTTTTATTTTGGCCCACAACACTTGTAGCTGTGTGGCACGCTACAAGACTACACTTGAGTCATGTACAGCCCCACAAAACTTGAATGTAGTTGTGTAGGTTGCCACAAAACAGGGAACCGTTGGGTGGGGCCTACACGACTACAGTCAAGTTGTTTAGAGGTCACACAACTCAATTGTAGTTGTCTAGCATGCCACATGGCCCATTTGAGTTGTGTACACAACTCAAATGAGTTGTGAATTTATCATCACCCAAATTCAAAATGTAAATATATAAAAAAATACAAATATATAAAAACATATAAACATGTAAGTAAGTATAAATAAATGAAAAATAAATAAATTGATTAAATTAAAAATATAAATATAAAAAAAAATATATATATATATAAAATATAAATATAAGAACAAAATATAAATATGAAAAAACATAAATATGAAAAAATATAAATATGAAAAAATATAAATATAAAAAAAATAGGGCATTAATTTTCTGATGCATCCAACCCTTTATTTCATGCATTTTGACATTGGCGGGCAGTTGCACCCCTTTGGTATTTCATGCAAAAATACTTTATTTCAGGCAACTTTCAAGAAGTTATTCTTTTTGAATTCAAACTGCGCAGCCTCGTAGCAGGGGCTCTTAAAACCCCAAAAATGTTTTTGTTAATTTTGAAGCCATTAGAACCCCTTCAAAAATGCAATCAAAAAATGAAAAAATTCTGTAAAAACAAATTTTTGCATGGGTTTTTGGATCATCATTTTGGCTATTTTAGTTGGTTTTTTTTGGTTATTTCAGCTTTCAGAACTTTTGACTCAAACCTATGGAGTATTAAAATATTTTTTTCATATTTTATGAATTTATCCTTTCACCTTAAAAAATTCCTTCAAAAAACACAAAAAATCAAAAAAATCAGATTTTTCTTTGGACATTTGAATCCTTTTATTTTCATTTTTATTTCATTTTTTTGGGTAATTCAAGCTATCAAAAATTTTAAAAAAAAATTCAAAGATCATTAAAATATATTTTTCAGATTTTTTGGATGTATTATTTTATCTTCAAGAATTCCTTCAAAAAAGCAACAAAATCAAAAAAAAATTGATTTTCTAATTTGACTTTTGAATCCTTATGTTTGCCATTTGGGTGATGATAAATTCACGGCTCCAACCGTGTGGTAGTTTTTTAGGGCTAAAAATGGCCCATTTGAGCTGTGGGGGCCCATAGACAACTAAAAAGGGCCGTTCCAAACACGCCCAACCCCTGGGGGGTTGTATACAAGCCGTTTACCCCCAAAAAAAGCAATTTTGAGCCTTTTACAATTTTGCACACCCCCTGGACCACACTTGGGTTCCCTCAACCCAAAATTTGGGATCAATGTATACTATGTGGGACAGTTTGACCACACCTAGCAATACCAAAGCAAAATTAAAGTGACATCAAAGTGAAATCAATTGAAGTATCCTAGATATTAAATTGAAATTTGACACATCTTTCTTAACTCAAAAGTGAGAAAAATTTTCAGTTTTTAATTTGAAATTTGGATTGAATACTGAAGTAGCATTGAAATTTTTTTGCACTATGGGAACAGTGGCAAGCCCCACTTGTGACATGGCTGCTTTGAAGGACTACATTGATAGTGCCGTTAACAAATCTTTGGAAAAAAGGGTTTGGGTAATAAAACATTGGAAGCCCCAATTGCATCCTCATCTAGGGTGAAAATTGAGGAACAAAATGTTTGGCAGTTGTATTTGACATCTGTTTGTGAGTAACATTTTATGTTACTGAGGTCTTTGAATGATTTAATTTGATCAAAACTAATTGAGGGATTGTAATTATGAAACTATGAAACTATGACAATAACCAATGAATGTTTACTAGATCCACTTGACCCACCTCCCATGAGAGCCTTTCCTACTAGGGAAGAGGAACAAAACTATTTTCAAACATGGGCTATGAAGCGTGGTTACGCTCTGACATTTTTTAGCTCAAGGAAAGATAAGCATGTGGATTTGGCCCGTGATCAACATAGTTCCTACTTGGGGCAACTCCTTAACCAATGGTCTCAGAAAACTCAAAAAAGGAAGGTTGGGTGCCAGTTTTTAATCCATGCAAGTCACACAAAGGCAGACCCCTTGTGGCAACTCTCCTAAAAAGAAACTAAAAATAAACATCAACCATCAGAACATCCCTCTGTGCATCCTCAACTGAGGAGAATCATTGGTGTAGCCTTAGAAAATCTAACAGAAGGCATGAATGATGGGATCAATAGTTTAAAACTTAGAAAAAATTGAGCAAGATTGATGGCAGAAATTATGTTGATGACCAAACAATCTATAACACTAAGAAGAAGGAAGTGCTTGAAGAACTGAAGGGGAAAAGTGTTATGGACGTAATATACAAACAGATTGAAGAATCAAATTGGATTCATCAGTCAAAGTTCAGTGGAGAGGGTCACTTTGAGGCCCTATTTTTGGCCCACCCAGAGTCATTACAGCTTTCCAAACAATTACATCATATTGCTATGTTGAATTGTACTTATAAAACAAATAAGTACATAATCCCGCTATTGCATGTTGTAGGAATGACAGCCAACTGGAAAACTTTCATGAAAGCTCTTGCTTTCATAAAAAAAGAAATGTTTGAGTTCTACAGTTGGTCTGTAAATGCATTAAAGGAGTTGGATTATGATCCTGAGAGACTTCCAAAAGTCTTTGTGATGGAATATGAAAAAGATCTGATTTGTGCAATTGAATCTAAATTCCCAGAGTCATAAAGACAATGTTGCACTTGGAACTTGTCTAAAAACATACAAGCAAACTTTAAAAGGCGCCTTGTTAATGAAATTGAAGGATGGAAAAGCTTTATGACTCTATGGGCAAAGTACGGGGCCTCAAAGACCAAGGAGGAGGCGGAGGTCAATGATGGGGAACTCAGAGTAGGTCCAAATCACTGATTCTTATTCTTCCTAGTTTTGGGTTCTGACCTTTTGACTTTTCTAGTGTTTCTTGGAAGAATATGAGGATGTTCTTGAGTATATGGAAAATAACATTTTCCCTATCAAAAAGGCGTTTGTAACAGCGTGGACTTGTATAAACCCAGATTTTGGAAAAAAAACAACTTCTTGGATTGAAGGGGCCCATGAAACTCTCAAAAAAATTCCTTGCAAACTCTTTGGGAAACATGTTGGATGTTTGGAAAAACCTTGAGGGAACAGTTTTGAATCAAATTAAATTGGTTCATGCATCACTACACAACTCTCAAACTAAGTTAGGGACAGTTCTCCCACCTGAACTGTTACCATTGGGATACAAATATTCTTTAGAGGCAAGTCAGCCTATTAAGGAACAATTTGAGAAGTTAAAATGTGATCATGATGGCAAATTGTGCACCAAGCCATACTCCAAGGCTATGGGTTTTCCCTGTTGCCACCAAATAGGTGACCATCTAGCATTCAGAGGATCCGTGGTACCCAAAGATGTTCATCCTCAGTGGAGGTTTGAATATGACCCTTGCAATTATAGTTCAGTAAGTTGGCTTAAGTTGGATTTTTCAAATCACTATGTGATTAATGCTTTTTGATCAATTATTCCTAATTCACTAATGGTTGATTCTTTTGAATTTTTGAAGTGCAATGTGAACAAAATGCTGAGAATTCCACAGTTACGTGAAAAAGTGAATTAAATTATCTTGGAATATCCAGATCATGAGCAAGGCGGCCTATTGAGGTATATCATTTGGAAGATCCCAAAATATTCATTGAAGCCAAGAATTGAACCTAAATTCTAAAAATCAAGTAGGAGCCAGCCAAAATTGACAGATACACGGAGAGAAAAATCTTGGTTTGAGAATGTTGAATAACAACTCAAGCCAGAAAATAGGACTGGAATGTTGAAAATTAAGAAAAGAAGATAGATTGTAAGTCTTTTCTTTGGGAAAATGTTCATTTTTTTGGTTTAATGAACTAAATAACTAATGATGAATTGTTAGTCAAAGTTGGCAGGATCAGAATATGAATGTCATAGTTCAGAGGAAGCAACCGAAATTGAATTGGGATCACTTCATTTGGAATTGGAATCCTCTTTTAGAGGAAGAAAACATGCAGCAAAGTTCAACCAGAAGCTCATCTTGGGTGAGTATTCATTTGATTGATGTGATTAAAGAAATGAATACTACGTTAGTTTTGAAGATAGGAACCAAAAGTGAAATAACTCAATCAAATACCCAAGAAATTCCATAAGTTCTTGGGTGAGGTTTGAGATCCAATTGGAGATGGGACTTGTGGATTTAGAGTTATTTCTAAATCTCTTGGTTACAATGAACATGGATGGTTTAAAGTGAGAAAGAAAATTATTGAAAAATTAGAAAAACATAAAGCATGCTACATTACCATGCTGGGTGGTGCAAAAGAGGTAGAAAAGATTAAACAAAGTCTTGATGTTAAAGACATCAATCAAAAGAGTCCCTCTTCAAAATGGTTGGCTAAACTAGATATGGGGCAAATATTAGCAGAAAAATCCGCCAGACCTATATGTTTCATTTCATTGGAGTCATTTTGTTCTTATACTCAAATGAAAAATGGTGTTACAGATCAATCAGAACCTATTTATATTTCCTTTGTAAACAATAACCACTGGGTTCTATTAGTACTTGAGGGAGAAATGATTCCAATCCCCCCCATTGTTGCAAAACCAGGTTCCTTGATTTCTAAGAAAGCCTCTGGTTGGGTTGATAATCTCAGAGGTCAACTGCAAATTTATTCTAGATTATAATAGACTTTGAGTTCATTTCATCATTGGGTTCATATAAATTGTAATTCTAATTCAGCTAACAAGTTCTATTAATATAAAGGGCTATCAAATTTTGAACATCATTATGTTGAGTGTTTTGAGTTAACATCATGATATTGAGTGTTTTGAATGAGAGTTTAATGGTAAGACAGTTCAACTTGTGTTGGGATGATTCCATCATAAGGAATATTTTACTCCTTATGATGGGATCAGCTTAACACAAGTTGAACTGTTTTTTTTTGTGGCGTTTTTACTTTAGGCCTTGTCAAGTTACTTGTCTTTTTTTTGGTGTTTTTAGGTCAGGGCTAGTCCAGTTACTTGTGTTTTTTTGGGTCTTTTTACTTTAGGGCTAGTCCATTGGTTAGTACCAGTTTTTTTTTGTTTATTTATTTATTTATTTTTTTAACCAAAAAATGAATTTTTTTTGATTTTTTTGGTTGATTTCTGTTTTTTGGAAGGTTTATTTAGTTAATGGGTTATGTTAGTACCCTTTCATTCCTTTTTTTTTTGGCTCACCATGGTCAGGTGGCGTGTGGGATTCCACGCGACTACATTCAAGCTGTGTGGAGTTCTACATGGCTGGAATATAGCCGTGCGGCATCCCACACAAGCCCAGACTGTGGTGTGTGGGCCGCATGGTTCTTTGAGCCGTGTGGCACGCGACACAGCTTGAATGTGGTCATGTGGCATGCCACACGGCTCATTTTGAGTTGTTTCCATGGCTTAATGGGCTGTGAATTTAACATTAACCTTGCCAATTTGACCTAGTTTTTTGGTGTTTCAAGCTTTGAAAATTGTAATAGAACTATTTAAGAGAATTTTAAATTATTATTCAGGATTTTTGGATGCCATTTTTGAACTTTAAAAATTCCATCAAAAAACCAAAAAATGTGAAAAATTCACTCTTCTTTGAGCCCTTCAAATGCATATATTCAATATGACTGAAAATTTTTTCCTGGGACAACCAACCATCTTGGAGCGCCCCAATTATCTTATAAACAACCCCCTTTACCTGTTCCACCCTACCAACACCCCCCACCACACCATCCCACTACCATATCATACCATACCATACCACACCATACCATACCACACCATACCACACCACACCACACAAAACCACGCCACATAAACCACACCAAAACAAACCACACCACACCAAAACTTTTCACACCAAACCAACAACCACTCATCAAAACAACGTAAAACTCCAGATAATTACAAACAAGAACATCTCTTTTTCCAATGGCTCAAGAAAACATCCACCCACTTTTCAGAACTGTTTCAAATGTTTCACCAGGCCCACCCTCCATTATCTAATCTAATCAAATTAGTGATTCAAATCCTCCTGCTCCTTATTCATCTCCTCAAACTCTTGATTCCACTCCTCTGGCCCCTCCTCCTGAGCTATAATATAATCAAAAGGAGGAGCTGTTTGAGGCTATACAATCATGGTCAAAGTCCCATGGATATGCCATATCTACAAGAGTATCAAATTTAAAGAATCAGGCCTACACTTACAAATGTGATAAATCTGAGGAATATAAACCCAGAAAAGAAACCTCCAAATTAAAAAAATCAAGAAAGACCAATTGTCCTTTCAGGTTATCAGGGAATTTTTCAAAAAGATTGGGTTTTTGGGTGGTGAATTTTATATGTCCAGAGCACAACCATCCACCTTCCATTGATCCTTCCACTCATCCCATCCAAAGAAGAATCCAAGGGGAGAAAAAGGAGGTGGTTTAAAATTTATCCAAAGCAGGAGTTCCCCCTTTAAAAATTCTCAACTCTCTTATACAAAACTCATCATCACCTATCCATACAAATCTCCGTACAATTTACAACAAAAGATCCCAAATACAAAAAAATTCCCTTGATGGAAAAACACCTGTGGAAGCACTCATACTGGAACTCAGGAATCCCTCTTCAGACCATGATTCCATGAAAATTCTCAACCTTTTCCCTACTCTCATTATGATGGACTGTACATATAAAACCAACAAATTTTGAATTCCCCTTCTTCATATTCTTGGGATAAACAATTCTGCTAGAAGCTTCTCAGTTGCATTCTGTTTCTTACCTCACAAGAAAAAACAGAACTATGATTTGGACCAGACTCAACTTCAGGAAATATTTGAAGATAAAGAACCTAGTGTGATTGTGACAGACAAGGAACAAGCACTTATTAGCACAATTGAATTGGTTTTACCTTCCTGGCATCATCTTCTCTGTGTCTGCCACATTTTCAAGAATATTAAAACTTGTTTCAGGAAGCACTTTAAATCTGGAGATGAATGGAAGCTATTCCAGAATCAATTGCATCATTTGTTCTATTCAAAATCTGAATCAAGCTATCACAAAAACTTCACAAAACTTTCTGTGGTCTGGAATCCTCCCACTTCTGACTAGCTTCTTGAAAGCTGGATTCCTCTAAAAAGAAAACTTTTCTCCTATTTGGAAAACAAATAATTTCAATTTGGAAACACAAGTACATCAAGAATAGAAGTTTCTCACTCCTACATTAAAATATTCATCAATTCTTCTATTGGCTCTTTCTATAATGTAGTTCAAAAAATTTACAGTTCCATCACCATCCAAACCTGTGAGAGAGCCATTGAAGCCTCTCAGCAAGAATTCAAGAATCTCATTGGTTTTCCTCACTGTGTGGATCATCATTCTGGAGAGATCACCCACTTTTCCCTCAAAATAATTCATTAATCTCATCAAGTTCCTGATTCTTCCACCAATTGCAACAACTGTGATTACTCTTCTTACATGGGTATACCATGTGTTCACAAAGTCAAATTGGCCATCAGAAGGGGGAAATCTTCCAAATTGATGATTTTCATCCTCAATGGAATGTCAAAGCTCCCATCTCAGTAAGTTTTTCTCTTTTTTTGGGGGGGGGGATTCAAGCTCAAATGAATAATGTCCTAATTGATTCTGATTTTCCTTTCTCCAGTTAACTGTGAACCCTGAATCAACTGAAGATTCAGAAAAAATTGAATTTCAAACCAAAGAAATTAATGAAAACCTATATTTCACTAAACCTTTTGAAGCATTCAGCAAGTTTCCACCTGTAGAGCAGCTATATTATCTGGGTGAAGGCATGAAGCTATACAGTGGAAGATATAAACTTACCTTGATTGAAGAGCCAAATTCCACTCAAAGATCCAAAATTAGAGGAAGACCAAAAGGAGCAGCAAATAAGTTCAAGAAGATCTCTCAGTCCTCAAGAAAAAAATATCCATCTGGTTTTGAGTATTTAGAAGAACCCAAGAGGAGAGGAAGGCCAAAGAAGAAATTCATAGCAAATTTGAAGGTCAGTCACCAATATTTTGGACAAAAAAATATATCAAAATTCATAATTAATTTTTTTTCTCATGTGTTCAGGTTTCAAGAAGATGCAAGGCCATCCAAGGGCAGGGGAAGGGAAAAACCAAGGAGGAATCAGAGGAAGAGGTGATTTTATAACTATACTTATTTTTTATGCAATGGGTTCTTTTTTTGATGAGTCCTTCTCATTTTTTTAACATAGAGTGAATTTCTGACTGAAGAGGAATATTCAGAAGATGAAGAGGTGCCAGATTTGGATGAAGGGGAGGATTCAGCAGATGAAGAGCTGCCAGATGTGGGTGTAATTAAGATGGTGAGTTTTCATTTTCTTTTATTTTTGGCTAATTTGTTGGATATTATTTTTCATTAATTTTTTCATTCAAACCTTTATCAGAGGTCTGGACCCATTTTGAATGAGTGGGTTGCTTCTCCTGAATAAAATTCTGGGACAAGAATCAAGAGGCTAAAGTTATCCAAAGAAGATGGTGATGCTCCTTACCATCCTCCTGGAAGGAAGGTATCAGCAGCCCCAAAAAGCAGTGAGAAATTGAGTAAATCCAATCTTTTCTCATTTTTTAATTTTTTCTGATTTCTTTTGGGTTTTTCCTCTAGATTTCCTGCACATTATTTTGTTCTTCTTTTGGAATCTTTGACAAAGTCTCAATTGAAGAAGTGGGTTTGATCCTTAGACCATATTTTCTGTTATTGAAAATTCTGATTTTTGGTTTGAGTTCCCACACAAAGATTTTATTTCCCAAAAAACAGCCATTCCAGATGTATAAAATGTTCAAGATGTCATAGTGGATGGGAATTGTGGCTTTAGAGAAGCAGCCATTTTTATGGGGAGGAACTCAGAAGACTGGATTGAATTCAGGAAAGAAATGGTGACATAGCTTGATTCAAAACCAATCTTCAAAGAACCAAGATTACTGGGTGATATCTGGGGTGAGACCTTCCAAGAAGCAATAAAGCAACTGAACTCCCTTTTTGGCCCAGCTGTCATAAATATTTTGATGAAATTTCCATGCCATGGTTTCCTTCTGGCTGAAAAATATAAGTATCCAGTGGTTCTTTTTTCTTCTATAATTTCATGCACTTATATTCCTCTGAATTCCCCTCCCTCTCCAAATTCCAAATCTTCTCCTATTTTCTTCATTATTTTAGATTCACAACCATATTCTCATTCAAGTAAAAGTCTGATCATTGGACAGCTCCTAGGTTAGATCCACTTTGGAAAAGCTTTGTGAAAAAGGATTCCAAATCTTGGAAAACAATCATTTATTCAAATCCAGAGGTTGCTAATGAGGTTTTTTTCCTTCCAATAAAATCAAGTAGAAACATCAAAACATTAATATTTGAATAATTTTTAATATTTGTATCCATATTTGTTTTTAATTTTGATTTTTTGAATAAAGTTTGGAAGGTGTACACATAAAACCAAAATATCTGTATTAAGAAGCTAGTTAATTTTTTTAAAAAATTTGTGAAAGCTTGAATACCCCCAAGAATTACTTTAAAAGGCAAACAAAAGAATCCAAAATTCCCATGAGAAAATTCATTATTATGAATTTTTTGGTTTTCTGAAGGAAATTTTTAAGGTAAAAAATGACATCCAAAAATTCTCAAAGAAATATTAAAAACCTCTTGAATAGTTTTTTTTAAATTTTCAAAAGCTCTCAACACCAAAAAATAAAAAAATCAACAAGGCAAAAAAAAGGATCCAAAAGTCTAATGAGAAAATTGAATTTTTCAATTTTTTTTCTTTCTTGAAGGAATTTTTTAAGGTAATATGATACATCCAAAAAATTTGCTAAATAAATTATAAATTCTCTTTGAATGTTTCTTTAACTTTCTGATATCTTGAATCACCAAAAAAAATGAAATCAAAAAGAAAATAACAGGATTCAAATGTCAAATGAGAAATTTGAATTTTCTGATTTTTGTGGTTTTTTGAAGGAATTTTTTAAGGTAAAAGAATAGATCCAAATAATCTGGCATAAATACTGGAAAGCTCTTTGATTGATTTTGAAAATATTTGGTAGCTGAAATACCCAAGATAAAATAATTAAAATAGCCAAAATAAGGATCCAAAAAGCCATGGAAAAATTTGTTTTTACAGAATTTTTAAATTTTTTGATTCCATTTTTTGAGGGGTTCTAATGCCTCCTAAATAAACAAAGTCTTATTTGGGGGGTTTATGAACCCAAGATATGGGAATGAAGCTTCAGCACTCAAAAAACAAACTCGTGAAAGTACCTTGAAATAAAGTATCTGTCCATGTAGCAGCAAGGAGGTGCAATGGTGTGCGGACATAATCTTCTGTGAAATAAAGGATTGGGGGCATCAGAAAATTAATGCACTAAAAGATATTTCCAGTGGTATTTAAATAACTTATACCAAAAATAATGACATAAAAAAAATTATAGATATAACAATTTTATGAGGAGAATCAAAGTATTTGAAATAATTCAACAAAGAATTTAATGAGTGACATAATAATGGTGATCAAATCAAAAATTGATTTATTTGAATAAAAATTAATGGTTCTGATGGATTGAATAGATATTTTTGAAGAAAATAAAAAACATAAACAAATTAAACACAAAAATAATCAAAAATAGCAGTTCCAATTTTATTAAAATTACAAAATAAACTCAATCAAGTGCAAAAATAATGAAAGAAACATTGAAAAAGGGACTGATTTTAATAGGAATCAATCTTTGTTATTTTTCTCATAATTCAAGAATTCCTTTTTTGAATTTTTGAAACTATTTTAATTCCTGTCTTGAAATAGGTATCTTTTTTGTGTTTGAATCAATTTTGAAATTTTGCAGTCATCTACTTTCCATCAGAAACATTAAAAAAGGAATGGATTTTTGATCATTTCTCTATTGGACGTTGTACTTGATGGATATTTTGCTGAGAAATTTTTGGATACTTGAATTATTTCCATTGAATATGTGTATTTAAATTTTGGGTGATGTCAAATTCACAACTCCAGTTGTTTTGGAATTGTGGAGGGCCCTACACGGCTCAAATGAGCTGTGGGGGCCCATAGACAACTACAAAGGGCCATTCCAAACATGCGCAACCCCCAGGGGGCCGTATAGGAGCCATTTACCCCCCAAACACGCAGATTTTAGGCCGTGTACCCCCGTAAATGGCTCAAAACTGCGGTTTTTGGTGGTGCCCAACCCCCTGGAAGTTGTGCCAGAAATTTGGCCACCCCCTGGACCACACTTGGGTTCCATCAACCCAAATTTGGGATCAACACATACTTTGCGGGACTGTTGTTCCACGCCTAGTGATTCCAAAGTGACTTTAAAGTGAAACCAAAGTGAAATTAAAGTGAAAATTGAAATCATATAAAAACCTGAAAACAATTCTTTCTCAACTCAAAAATGAGCAAAATTTGTTTGTTCAATTGAGGGTTGGATTGAATACTGTAGTATACCATTGCATTTTTTGCATGGGAAGAGTGGCGAGCCCTCCTTCTTCTGACATGGCTGCGTGGCAGGCATACATTGATAGTGCCATCAACAAAGCTTTGGAAAAAGAAAAAAAGGATGTGGCCAATGAAACATTGGAAGCCCAAATTGCATCCTCATCAAGGGTGACAATTGAGGAACAAAATGTTTCACAGTGGGATTTGACCTCTGGTTGTGAGTAACATTTTATGTTACTGAGGCCTTTTCTGGATTTAATTTAATTGAAATTAATTGGTGCATTTAACTGAAACTATGACATAACCAATGAATGTTTACTAGATCCACTTGACCCACATCCTGTGAGAACTTTTCCTACTAGGGAAGAGGCCCAAAACTATTTTCAAACATGGGCTATGAAGCATGGTCACGCTCTGACGGTTTTTAACTCAAAGAAAGATAAATATGTGGATTTGTCCTGTGATTGCCATGGTTCCTATTCAGGAAAACTTCTTACCAAATGGTCTAGACAAACTCACACAAGAAAGGTTGGGTGCAAGTTTTTAATCCATGCAAGTTGCACAAAGGCAGACCCCTTGTGGCTAATCTCCTACAAAGAAACCCAACATAACCATCAACCATCTGAACATCCCTCTGTGCATTCTAAACTGAGGAGAATCTTGGGGTTGGCCTTAGAAAATCTAATACAAGGCATGAATGATGGGCTTAATACGTTGCAGCTTAAGAGGAAATTGAGAAAGATTGATGCAGGGGATTACGTTGATGACCAAACAATTAACACTAAGTGGAAGGTAACGCTTCCAGAACTAAAGGGGAAAAGTGTTATGGAGGTACTCTATGAACAGCTTGAAGAAACAAGTTGGATTCACCGGTCAAAGTTCAGTGGAGAGGGTCACTTGGAGGCCCTGTACTTAGCACATCCTGAGTCAGTAAAGCTTTCAAAACAATTCCATCATATTGCTATGTTGGATTGTACTTAGAAAACAAATAAGTGCAAAATCCCGCTATTGCATGTTGTAGGAATGACAGAAAACTGGAAAACTTTCACAAAAGCTCTTGTTTTCATAAAAAAGAAACTTTGGAGTTCTATAATTGGTCTGTAAATGCATTAAAGGAGTTGGATTATGATCCTGAGAGACTTCCAAAAATCTTTGTGACGGACTGTGAAAAAGATCTAATTTGTGCAATTGAATCTAGTTTCCAAGAGTCATCAAGACAATGTAGCACTTGGCACTTGTCTAAAAACATACAAGAAAACTGCAAAGGGCACTTTGTTAATGACTTTCAAGGATGGAAAAGCTTTATGACTCTATGGGAAAAGTACTGGGCCTCAAAGAACAAGGAGGAGGCAGAGTTCAATGATGGGGAACTCAGAGTATGTCCAAATCACTGCTTCTTATTATTCCTAGTTTTGGGTTCTGACCTTTTGAATTTTATATTTTTTCTTGAAATACTATGAGGATTTACTTGAGTATATGGAAAATAAAATTTTAGAGATTTGTAACAGCATGGACTTGTATAAACCCAGATTTTGGAAACAAAACAACATCTTGGGTTGAAGGGGCCCATGCAACTCTCAAAAAATTCCTTGCAAACTCTTTGGGAAACATGTTGGATGTTTGGAAAAGCCTTGAGGGAACAGTTTCAAATCAAATTAAATTGTTTCATGCGCACTTTATAACTCTCAAATTAAGTTAGGGACAGTTCTTCCACCTGAACTGTTACCATTGGGTTACAAATTGTCTTTAGAGGCAATTCAGCTTATTAGGGAAAAATTTGAGAAATTCAAACATGATCACAATGGCAAAGTGTGCACCAATCCATATCCCAAGACTATGGGTTTTCCCTGTTCCCACCAAATAGGTGACCTTCTAACATTCAGAGGATCTGTGGTACCCAAAGATGTTCATCCTCAGTGGAGGTTTGACTATGACCCTTGCAGTTCTAGTTCTGTAAGTTGGCATAAGTTGGATTGTTCAAGTTGGATTTTTCAAATCACTATGCAATTAAAGCTTTTTGATTAGTGATTCCCAATTAACTAATGGTTGATCCTTTTGAATTTTTCAAGTGAAATATTGATGAAATGCCAAGCATTCCTCAGTTACCTGAAACAGTGAATGCAATGATCTTGGAATCTCTAGATCATGAGAAAAGCAGCCTATTGAAGTATATCATTCAGAAGATCACAAAATATTGATTGAAGCCAAGACTTGAACCTAAAGTCTTACAATAAAGCAGGGGAAAGCCAAAATTAACAGACACGCTGCAAGAACCATCTTGGTTTGAGCATGTTGAAAAAAACTCAAGGGGTAAAAAAGGACTAGAAGGGCTCCAAATAAGCAAAGACAAAATATTTTCAGTCTTTTCTTTTGGGATATGTTCATTTTTTTTGTTTAATGAACTTATTTAATAACTAATGATGAATTTTTAGTCAAAGCTGGCAGAATCTGAATCTGAATTTCATAGTTCAGAGTAAGAGACTGAAATTGTATTGGGATCACTTAATTTGGAATCAGAATCCTCTTCAGAGGAAGAGAAAATGCAACAAAGATTAACCAGAAGCTCATCTTTGGTGAGTATTCATTTAATTGATCTGATTAAAGAAATGAATACTAAGTTAGTTTTCATGATAGGAACTGAACGTGAAATACCTCAATCAAATACCCAAGAAATTCCATAAGTTCTTGGGTGAGGTTTGGGATCTGATTGGAGATGGAAATTTTGGATGTAGATTCATTTCTAAATCTCTTGGTTATGAAAAACATGGTTGGTTTGAAGTTAGGAAGGAAACAACTGAAATTAGAGAAACATAAAGCATGCTACATTAAGATGCTTGGTGGTTCAAAGGAGGTTGAAAATATTAAACAAAGACTTGATGTTGAAGAAATCAATGAATAGATTCCCTCCTCAAAATGGCTGGCTAAATTAGATATGGGTCAAATCATAGCAGACACATATTCCAGACCTATATGTTTCATTTTATTGGATTCATGTGATACTTATACTCCAATGAAAAATGGTTTTACTGATCAATCAGATCCAATGTTCATTTACTTTGTAAAAATAACCACTGAGGTCTATTAGTACTTGAGGGAGAAATGATTCAAATCCCCCCCATTGTAGCAAAACCGCATTCCTTGATTTCTAAAAAAGCCTCTGGTTGGGTTGATCCTCTCAAAGATCAACTGAAAATGTACTCTAGATTATAGAAATTATAGACTTTGACTTCATTTCATCATTGGATTTCATATAAATTGTAATTCTAATGCAGAAAACAAGTTCTATTAATATAAAGGGTTATCACATTTTGAACATCATTATGTTGAGTGTTTTGAATTAACATCATCATATTGATTGTTTTGAATGAGAGTTTAATGGCAAGTCAGTTCAACTTGTGTTGGGCTGATTCCATCACAAGCTCAACTTATGTTAAGCTTGGGATGGGATCAGCTTAACACAAGTTGAACTTGTTTTTTTTTGGTGTTTTTACTTTATGGCTGGTCAAAAAAATCAAAATTTTTTGATTGATTCCTGTTTTTTCAAAGGTTTATTTGATGCGTGGGTTATGTTAGTGCCCTTTCATTCCTTTTTTTTGGCTCACTGCGGTCCGGTGGCCTGTTGGAAGCCACACGACTACATTTCAGCCATGTACAACTCCACACAGCTTTAATGTAGGCGTGTGGAATCCAACATGCTGTCAGACCAGGCTGGGTGGGCGGCGCAACTCTTTGAGCCATGGGGGGTTGTACACGGCTTGGATTTGACCGTGTGGCATGCCACACGGCTCACTTTGAACCGTGTCCATGGCTCAATGAGCGGTGAATTTAGAATTACCCTTAAAGTTTTCCTATTTTTTTCTTATGTTTTCAACAATAAGATTTGGATTCTATGAGGAATCTAAACTGCTATATTCTACATAAATTCTGCTTTGATATTTATTTTATTTTTCTTGCAATTGGTGCATTTAATTTTGTAATTTTTAATTATATTTGAACCAATCTCATTCAAAAGGATTATTTTTTATTATTTTTTATTTTGTTTTGTTATTTTCAAAAAATATATTTACAGTGGGTGGACAAAAGTCTTGTAACTGACTGACAAAAATCAGCCCTTTTACTTACAACTATTTGCTTCAAAAAAATAAAATAATAATAACAATAAAAAAGTGTGTAGTTTCTTCAATTTTTCTGTTTAGATTATTCAGCATATTCTATTCAATTACAAACCAAGTCAAAAGCTAGAATCAAAATCAATTTGAAATTATTTACAAAAGAATTTTCAGCCATGAGACATATACACATGTCCAATTGTCTGCACAACTCATATGTCTACTTAGTATAGTGGTTGAGGAATGTCTCTGTTATCTTCCTTCAGAGCGCTCAGTTTGTGTGTTCAAGCACCCATTGAGCTACTGTATCAATATTATTGATTATTTTATAACTTTAAAAAACATTATATAATTATATTTTTATAGTATGTTTTTAGAAACAGAAATCATCACATAGAACCTTGATAATTTATATTATAAGTTATTGAATATATTATACCTTTGTTCTGGTTTATAATCCTCTGGATGCGTCAAATTGGATTCAAAATGAATGTCCATAAAGATTTCCCTCTGTGGAAATAATATTCTTTAATAATTTCCATCTACCATGACCCATATATGGGTAAATTATTATTAACTTTCTATTTGATCTCCTTCCAGACTGTAGATAAATTTCAGGAAGCCAAAAATGCTGGAAAAGCGTAAATACAGAGACCATTAAACTCAACTGATGTATATGAACTCTGTAGGATTAATTACCCAGAGTGTAAATACTTATGTAAATTAATTTACATCTGCTATTATTTTTTAAACCTTTTAACACATGCCTAGATGGATCTATTTAGAGTTATTTAAGGAGATATCCTGATTCCGAGGCCTTGAGAGCTTCCTCAGGAAGGATAATAAGTTGTTGGGTAACTTAACTTTCTTTTCAAGCTTCTGGATAAACAAGTTACAACCTTACATTGAAAATACGCCCCAATGAGTGTGTTTTTACTGTTAATCATTGCGGAAGATTACATGGGGCTCTGAGCCACTGGAGAAAAAATTAAGGACAGTGGTGTACTCCCCCAATGATCCCCTGAGTCCTCTGAGGACTCCTGTTAACATAAAACAGGAGGTTCTTGCCCCTGTTAGACATTTTCCTCATTGTAGTATAATATAGGATCTTGTAGAAGTTAACAAGCCCATTAAACTAAATCTCAAGGAGAAGATTGACTGTGGCCTTTTAATGTAATATCAAATCAACCAAACAATCCAACAACCAACTCCAACTTTGAGTCAAAGGTCCTTTTTGGAGTTGTAGCCCTCTTGAGCTACTATAAAGGGTGTAAACTTCCAGGTGTAGGCTAATCTCCTTTGAGCTTTATTAATGAAAGCTAGGCCCTTTAAATTTTAAAAAGGGTTTTAAGGTGTGGCTATTGTGCTCATAATACCTTATTATTATTTGATTTTGTATGGTTTAAGCTATTGCTAAAGTTATTTAAGTCATGAAAGCTGATTTAATTCAACTTTTGTCTTAATATGCGGGTATAAGCAAAGCCCTTGTGTGCCATAGAGGTTTTAACTCTGAAAAGAATCAAAAATAGAAATACTGGAGCAATATACCAGATAAAAAATAAAATTCAAAAGGTTTGTTGCAATCAATTTTTTCATCATTCAGTATTTCTTGAAGCATGATGAAAAGGAAGATATTGGATAAAAAAAATGTTTGATTCTACAAATCAATAATTCTAAAATTTAACACTGTTAATTTTTTGATAGATAAATCTAATTCCATGCAAGAAGGTGATCTAGAACTATTGGGATTCATAAGAACTGCTAAGAAAGGCTCTTTGGCTCACAAATATTCAAATAAAATATCTGATTTCTATTTGGAAGATTATTGGTGTCTTTGAAAAATTTGAGGACAATCCATTCATTTCTTGGTTTCAGAACAAGAAAATTTTAATGGTTATGAAATTGGTTTGGAATAGCAAAATTCTTGCAGGATTAGGCCCCCATGGATTTCTCAATGTTTTGAAGGGAATTATAGTGATAAAAAGTTCAATTTTAAAACTAGAATAATGAAAAAAAAGTATTGAAATCACTAGGAAAATAATTTTATTCTCCTCATAAAATAGCTATATTTATAATTTTTTATTTTTTAATATGTTTGGTACAAAGGTATTTACATTCCATTAGAAATCTTGGATTTTCTTCAAAGAAATATGGTGTTTATATTTTTTATGATTATTCATGTAATTGATGTTTTTTTGTTGAAATATTCAAAACTATTTGAATTATCAGAATCAAATATTCATCTGTAGCATTTTTCTATGTTTTTATATTTTTGGTACCAAGTTATTTAAATACCACAGGAAATATTCCATCTTTTGTAAAGTTAATGGATTCTTATCATTTTTCTGATTTTTTCAATACTTCATGAAGTATTTTTTCAAATCTGAGGTCAGATTTGAATTCCTTGCCAAAAATCGATATTTTTTGTTTTTAAATCTTATATTTACTCAGTTAGTGTCCATATTTGAATTCTCTGAAAAATTCTACCCCATACAACCCCACAGGCCACCTGGAGGCCTTGTTCTAACCCCCAATGGCCTCAATGAATAACCAAAGTCCTTGGTGGTCCCAAAACACCCTCAAAGGGTGTGTTCCCCCATCCCAGACACTCTTTTAAACCTTAAAAAGGTATGCCAAACCTTAGTTGTCTATTTTGATGCATTTTTTGTATTGGCATGTCTTTTTAAGATGGATACACCTTCCTGGGTTGGGAAAGCATTCCAGAACAGGCCATTTTAGTAAGAAAATTCCTAAAATGATGCCAAAGGTTTGAATTTAGCAAAAAAAAAGTTCTAAAATGATGCCTTTGCTGAAAAAAGGCATCATTTTAGTAATTGTGAAGGTGTGATTTTAGCCTGGGCCATTTTCTGTGGTAAGATTTGATGAATTGGGGAACCATCCTAGGGGATTCCTGATAAATATCTGTTTCAAACTCCTTATTAAGCTTAGTGTATGCCATAATCACCAATCCAAAAAAATAAAATTTCTGATGGGAAATCTCAAATGGTGATAGGTTTGAACAAAATATCATTTTTCAAGATGTCAATTGTTTTAAATTGGATTTAAGTTCATCAATAAGCTTATAAATTTATGGAGTTATATATCAAAATCTTAAAATACTTTCAATCCCAAACAAAAACTTGATCAAATGAATCATAACTCACTCCAAGCAAATCTGTTTGATTCTCAATTTGAATTTTATCAATATTTTTTGTTTTACTACATGAGGAGATTATTTACGGGGACTCTGATTATTTTAAATGATTGCTTTTTATTTCTCAATTCAATCATGCATTCATTTTATTAAATTTTAATTCAATGCTGAATGTCATCATGAGTTCATTTAAGTTCATTTATGTTTTTTCTTCTTTCTTTTTTCTCTTTTTCTTTTTTCTTTTTTTCTTTTTTTCTTTTTTTCTTTTTTTCTTTTTTTCTTTTTTTCTTTTTTTCTTTTTTTCTTTTTTTCTTTTTTTCTTTTTTTCTTTTTTTCTTTTTTTCTTTTTTTCTTTTTTTCTTTTTTTCTTTTTTTCTTTTTTTCTTTTTTTCTTTTTTTCTTTTTTCTTTTTTCTTTTTTCTTTTTTCTTTTTTCTTTTTTCTTTTTTCTTTTTTCTTTTTTCTTTTTTCTTTTTTCTTTTTTCTTTTTTCTTTTTTCTTTTTTCTTTTTTCTTTTTTCTTTTTTCTTTTTTCTTTTTTCTTTTTTCTTTTTTCTTTTTTCTTTTTTCTTTTTTCTTTTTTCTTTTTTCTTTTTTCTTTTTTCTTTTTTCTTTTTTCTTTTTTCTTTTTTCTTTTTTCTTTTTTCTTTTTTCTTTTTTCTTTTTTCTTTTTTCTTTTTTCTTTTTTCTTTTTTCTTTTTTCTTTTTTCTTTTTTCTTTTTTCTTTTTTCTTTTTTCTTTTTTCTTTTTTCTTTTTTTTTTGTTCATATGAGCCTTCCCTCATTCAAATTAGTTCAGATCAATGATTGAGACCATGAGATGACTTTGGTTTTCATCTTATTTTTCATTGTTCAATAAATTTTTATCTAACTTTCATCATTTTTTAATTGATTATTGATTAATTTAAATATTCTTTCTAGTGGCTTCAAATCAAAATCTTATCAATATTTCACAAATTTCTCATTGATTTTTATTCTTCCTCATGGTTCTTTAAACATCTTTTGACAAAGTTTCAAATTTTACTTTCATCCATGTGTTTATTTAATTTTTGATCTATTTGATGCGTTCTTTTTTTTTATCATAGTTTATGCATCTTTGGAGCTTACTTGAATAAGATTCAATAAAAAAAATGTTTTTCTGCTGCTTTAAAGCCTCAAATTGATTTTTTATTTATTTATAATTCTAACTCGATTTTTGAAGTACTCCATCAACCTTTGATTAAGCTTCAATCGCCATCTTTATTATTTTTTATTCAATCTTTTAAAACTTTCAAATCTGCTTGAAAGCTCCTTTGAAGCAATTGCAGTTCTTTTTCCCAGCTGCTAGAATATTCATGATGGTGAGGAAAGTATAGTGAGTTTTACGAATGTCATCAATTAAATCGTCCTTGTTCCTTGATCTTTTGGAGCTTTTATGTCCTGGCTGGCTTTTAGCTGTTGAGTGCTGTGAGGTAAAGAAAAAAATCTTTAAAAATAATTCAGCGATCATGGTACTCGAGGAGAAAGCCATCACAGTAATGATAACATTGGCAATGATCTCTGGACAAACGAGGAGAAAATTGGTGGCGGAGTTGAAAGCTGAATGGGTGTCTTTCAACTTTTCAACACTCGTCAGGGCGGCTGGGAGCTATTGCTTTATTCGAAATCCTTAATCTAAAAAGAAATATAGTGATCTTAAGTACTCCCGGTCTCTCTCAATAGGGAATTCATCGCCCTCAAAAACTCTCACGCGGCGCTAAATCTAAGCACCCCGGGTGCTAAAGATCAGCGACTTTGAAAGCCCCCCCTATTGAGGATTCACTTTCGGCAATTATATTTCAGATATTTGAAGGGGCTAACATATGGGAATTGATGCAACGAAAAATACATGTGTATCAATTAAGTAACCTTAGATTATGAATACGAGGCTGGATAAAAAACCCGACAGGTAACTTGGCCTACGATCTATTTGGGATTAATTGTCTTGGATGATAACTACAGGGATAGATAAAAAACCGATAGCGAACCTGGCCGACGCCTGAGCGCCTAGGGTAAGATTGTCTATTATACAGCTGTGATTGTGACATTGCCGGCCCGACTGTCTCAATAACTTCCTTTGACCGCGTTATGATGGGTCGATTTCGAATGGTGCTTCAAGTGCTGTTTATGAGTTTGTTGTTGATAGCGGCCAGGGTATCCGTCGTTAGAGGTAAGAGATGAGTCTGTTGAGTAGGTGGATTTTTTCACATTATCCCATTTACTGTTGGGGAAACTGTCAATTACGTCGGGAGGTCCCATAAACAAAAATCAGCAAGACCGTTTTAACACTTTCTATACGTCTGGTTTAGCGAAGGCGCGTTAGAATTTACTAACTTGAGATGATTCTTGGTGGAATCAAGTCTACCAAGAAGCTTTGCTGCCAGTGGGATCAATGCATCATCGGAATCCTTTTTATCACCAGAACTTTCCCACCACATAACGCCTCCAAGCCCGCGCTCTTGAACGTACTTAACCTTCCGACGAACCGTCTTGGGGCTATCAAAGGTGATCAGCTCCTGATTTGATGGGTTGTAGGTGTATGCTCCCACAGCATTCATATCTTCGACTATTTTCGCATTCTGCGCAGGGATAGTTTTGTAATCGTAAAGCCCTGGCTCCCAATCGCCCTGTCCAACACCTTGGAAAGGCTTGCCGATTCCTTTAGTATTTAGGAAGGAACGTCCATAGAGAGGCATACCCAAAACAAGATTGGCCACAGGTATCGATTGTGATACATAGTAATCCACAGCGGCTGTAGTCGAAAAGTTGCCTTGGTTGACTGTAGAATTTGTCAAGAGAAGATTGGCTTGATGTCCAGAAATTGTATCCCATGAGCCTGCATAGTCGTAACTGGTTTGAAGGTGGTAGTGGATGGTATGAATAAGTTGATCTACACGCCGGAGATCTTGACCTTGAAGCCAAAATTAACTTTGCGAATTACTTACGCCATTAAATTAATAAAAGATAGATAGGGGTTCATCTGCTTCAGGTGAAGCATTTTGTAATGACTGGCACCGCAGGGCTGATTTCCGGAGTAGCACGATGTCAAAAAACTGCATGATGGGAGGCTGTACAGACAAGAAAAAAAATACGTACGGCAGCTATGGTGAGGAGATAGGGGTTGGCATCTTTGTTCTTTCGTTTCAGCTTATTAAGTCCTGAGCGAGCTTTACGAAGGACGTCGACAAATTGATCGGCCTCTCGATCGTTATTGGGATATTCCCAGTCCACGTCCAATCCATCAAGTCCGTAATTCTGTAAAATTTCAATTGCGGAGTCCGCAAACTTTTGACGTTTCTCAGATGAATCAGTGCCGGGGGCGAAGTTGGAGCTGTAAGACCAGCCTCCGATGGAGAGCATAAGCTTTAGGTGCCGATACTTTTGTTTAAGCTGACGGAATTGGCTGTTGGCATCCGGTAATCATTCAGTCAATCTCCAAGAAACAGCAGTTACAGCGCTAAAACCGAGAAGATTGATTGGTACCAACTTGAAACAGCCGTAGAGATTATTACCGGAATCATTCCAGCTGTCTCCTCGGTCAGCCCAATGAATCTTCAGCAAGCCAGAGCCAAAGATCAAACGAAGAGATGAACATTTGATCAACTCGAGTTAGGAGAAGGCTACCGGGTGTGACGGGCCCGTAGCCGTCACCCGGAGAGGGGGATAAGATCCGGGCCACTCACTTGTTCGTCAGCCCAGGAGTCGGTCAGGTAGACCTCGCCGGACTCTGGTCTAACGTTTGCAAATGCATAGAAGACGTGGGTGACTGAGTCAAGTGGGATATCCCAAGGAAAGTGATGACGGCCATAGATAGCCCAGTTGGCGAAATATGTGGCGGAGATAGCCCCGTTGGAATAGCTAGTCGAAGGATGGCTCTCAGAGCCGGAATCTGACTCATCAGGCTGAGGCTGAGGTTGAGCCGGAGATGGGGATGTAGGTTGGGCAGCTTCAGGCGAGCATCCCGAAGAAGCATCATGGGAATGTTGGGTGCCCATCGAGCCAGACTGCACTATATGGCCAGCAGCAGGTTTTGCTGCTACCGACAGGGCGTGGGTTGGAATTACGAGGAACAAGTTGAAGACGGCCAGTAGCGCGAAGGAGCCGAGAAGCGCATGCAGGATGAAGAAGCGTCGGAGTGGCAGGTTGGATGGGTGACAGGCGGCGGGGCGGAGTGTGAAAGTGGGATGGACGATTGAGTTGGGGGCGATCCCCGGGGCGGCAGAGGGTGGGCGAATCTGTGACATCTCCGACGGCTCACAAGGGTGAGCGGACGTGGTCTTGGGCCGCCTCACGGGATGGGCACAACAAGGAGAGACGGGGGGGGGTATCGATTTCGGTTCGTGGATTCACCAGAGCTATCATGTGGTTGAAACAGGCATGGTCAGCTTGATCACTTCTTATCACGGGTGGCGAGTAAGTTTCGTCTTGGACCGATTAAGAGCTCAGGAAATCAGAGAGGGGTAGAGGCAGGAATGAAGGTGTTCAAGTCTGTGTGTAGTAAAGCTGTCCCTGGCAAACATCCAAGTACGAGCATTGATTCTCATAAGCATTTACTTATAGATTGTAATCAGTTTGCCAGTCGAAGCTGCCTTGGCCCATCTCCAGCAAGGGCCTTGCTCCCAGGAGCTACCGAGAGGCGGATGGGAACAAGCGGTAAGACGTGCGGTTGAGCATCATTACGATCAGCCATGGGTCTAATAGCCCTAGTGCGGCCTCTATTGATAAATCGGGAGGTTTGTTTTTACGATTTGCTATCGAGACGAGTCTTGCGATTTAGCTGTCATAAGCACATCCAATGAAAGTAAGCGGGTTGAGGATACGCTGGTGGAGGTGCTTTCTCATTTTTTTAGTCCCTTATCACGGTGCGATTGACCGGACATTCTCAGCAATCAGAGAGTTTAAAATAAGTGATCCTGTCGTCGCGGATAAGAGATGATGGGAGAGGAAGAGTTGATTGGTCCGAAAAATGATATGCTGTGGATACAACACTCTTAGGCTGGGATTTAATTATAGTGGAAGGATTCGGTGAGTCAAGGAGGAAGTTCAGCAACACTACCAACCGGTGCCACCAAGTTTTTGCCCAGTCCGGGCCACAGGACCTTGAAACAACTGGCTCGACAAGCTCTGCTTGAGAAATCTGCAGGCTCAAGTCAGGAAATTTGATAGCAGTGGTTACACGTGGCGCAGTGCGATGACGATAGTTTTTCTTTCAAGTTCGACTTTGCGTACAAAGCCGAGAGAGGGAAGGTCTCAAGAGAATTGAATGGTGAAGGATTGGAGATGATTGTAGGGAAAGGTGAGTTTAAATGCGATCAAGCAATGCTATCTTTGCATTGACCCCTATTTCCTGGTTCTAGTCAACCGCCTCAAGAACCTTCAATATGATCTCTCAATGTTCGAAAAACTTCACTTTTCATCTTACCTTGATCGGCTCTCCTTTTTTGGAATCGGACTTGGACCAACGTAACTGAAGTTTACCGCCCGTCAATTTAGGACTAGGGCGAAGATATGGAGCGCCGAGTCTGACTTCTCCGGGAATCGTTCCGATCGGTCTCGATTATCCGGGTGATCAGGAAAATCTAAACTGGCCTACCCTTCAAAGAGCGATAATAGCTTTGGTGAATAATTCCTGGTGGCTATCTGATCAAGGCCTGTTAGCGGAGGATACATGACAGGAGGGCAATGAGTTACGCGTCAACTCAAGAGAGCTATCAGCCATAGTGATTGTAGGTCATGGTTTGAATGAATTTATCTTCCAATCAAAAAGAATAGGCCAGGAAGGTCTAATGCCTTGCGGCTTCAATAAAGAAGAGATCATTCCAAACTTGATGCCTATACTACCAGTGAACTCAAAGGTGACCAACAATAAAATATCGATTTCTTCAACTGGCTTTTGTGAAAGACTTCCAAGGTAATCGGATAGACCGAAGTTGGTGACGATGAATAAATTGAGTTGAAGAATATTCACTCACCCCTTTAGACGATGGTTAATGCGATCGATCGATCAAGTTACCAATAGGCAATTATTATCGATTGCGTCAATGTCAACTCACGTAGTTGAAAAAGAAAAAATCGGAATGTTGAGAATGAAAATCCAATCTGCCTGCAGGAAAAAGTGGAGGCTTTCTAGGATCACTGGTGCCTATTTCAAAAAGGAGGGTGGCTGTAGGGTGCTGAGTTGGTGAGTTATAGCGAATTGATGGTCATGCAAAGTCAGGCGAATCGAAGAAGGAATAATAGTTAGTGCCTTTTACCGGATCGTCTAGCACATCAGACAAACTAAAACGATACTGGAATTTGATTTTTTTTTTCATTCATACAAAAAAAAACAAGTTGTGAAGAATACTGGTGGCTCTTTTTCATCGGAACCATCATTTTTATCTCAAATCACTTAGGAGGCATGGACGCATCTGAGGATGGGTTCCTCATGGTCTATGGTGGGTGAGGCGGACTATGACCGTGAAAATATAGGTAAAAGAGAATGTGAAAATACCCACTTTCCGGGAAGAAAACCTTCAAAATATTTCAAGGGTGAGAGTAGTCGAAAAGAGTAATAATGAGTAAATGAGTTTTGTGAGTCCTCTTTCACTTTCCCCAATTCAAACGAGCGACATGATTCAAAAAACCCAATATAATAAATCTTCGTTTGGCGATAGAAAAATGTTTTCCCGGGGACGATCGATGAAAACGATACGGAAGAGTTAGGTGAACGACTAGGGGCGTGAATATGTCCCAAAAACGATATTAATGGTCGCGCATTTCCAGGAATGAAGAAGTCAAGAATGTTTCTGATGATACTCTCCCACGCGGCGCCGATCAGAAACGACACACTAGGAAATCGAGACTGGCAGCCGTTTGGATTGAAAATCAAGTAAAAGACAAGAGTGATATCCTGATTGAATTCTTGAGATCAGTAAGTTAGAGGGCGCGGTTCCAGCCAGCCTTTGGTAGTATCACCAGAGTTCTTGCAGAGAAGAACTATAGGTGCTTGTATTGTGAAAGAGGAGTTATTTATTCCGCGTGGCGAGTCTCCGAAAGGTTCTGGCTAGAGTCTCTGGAGGATCTAAACCCTGATGAAATCAACGGTGACCTTCGAAAAACATATGTATATGACTGATTATTGAGGATCCAAATCAAGCGGCCCTGCACTTGGGGACTGGTCCGAACCAGCAGTAGATAGGAGGAAATGGTACGAATGCAAAGCAGATGAAGAAAATCGATGCGATGGAGAGATCAGCTGGGGTGAAGCTTTCCTGACGCAATTTATACTTAGCTCCCGCAAGGTGAGGGAGGTTTCAAGTTTCACCAAGCCACGCCATAACTGAGCTGAGCCCAAAGGTTGCACATCAGTAAGGCCACCCGGGTAGTTTGCCAAAGTGTCCATCAGAGTAAACTAGCACCACATTGTGTCATCTAGCCATCTGTAGCGTTATGCACATCTCAAGCAGGAGAATACACAAATGACTCAGAGGTTTCATGTCGAAGGGGGCATTACACCTACATCCCGTCGTATCGGGTTGCATTTCCGGCTCAGTGTCGATGCAGATAACGTGTGCCCAGCGAGATCCCGCTAGGCCGACTTGGAAAAAGAAACCCCTATGCCATACGTGGATATCGACAAAAGAGGAAAAATTGAAGACACCCGCTAGTGGTACCAAGGAATGGAGGATCTCAAATTTTCTTTCATCCATCTGATCTCCGTGCTCTGTTGTGCAGAAGTTCTACCAGGCGCCTACATCGAATCGAACGCCGCAGCGGTGTTCTTTCGTTAGGATTAGGACAAAACTCTATCCGTGTGACGAAGCAGCCACCGAATAGTAACAAGAATTCCTCCTGATTTCCAAATCAAAAGCAGCCCAGATTGGCTCGTCGGCAGGGGTAGCTAACACGGAACCCCTGGTTTCTTGGTCATATAAGACCAGGCTTGGGATCCTTGCGGCCCAGCGAGGCTGATGTCTGCTGGAAACTATAATCAATCCAACTCGAACGCCTCAAGTTAAAAATGCGGTTAGATCAATATATAAAGGATCGCCTTCTTCCAAAGGTCCAAGAGAGAGATTTCCGACCAATGAAAGCGAACCCAGGAATCAAAGCATGAGAGTTAGAGACACAGTTCGAGCTGATGTCAAGCTTACTTAAATATCCACCAACTATGATCGGGTAAATTTAAATCTTGATATATAGAGTTACTGTATATTTAAATATGTCAAGTTCACTTCAGAAGCAAACCCGCCTTGTTGCAATTGATTTCACCAAAGAAACGAAGCGAAGAGGTCAGCCTGAAATATAATCACATATCACACATGATATTCCGTTGCTCTGGAACCGGCCAGGCAAATGAGATGGAAGTACGCACTAGCTTTGGGCTGACGCAGGGCCGAGACGTGAAGTGGATATCTATGGGTATGTTTTAAGCCGAGCGGTGATCAGCTAGAGTGATGTTTGGATCATCAGCATCAAAAGTGATGTTTGGATCATCAGCATCAAATCAAACGGAAAAATGAAAGTTATTTGTGGTCAGCAATCGGCGCCACGATTCTCAAAGCAAAAACAGATTGTGCCCCCGCTATCATAATTACGCTTGATTACTTATCAAATTGGAATAGAAAAAAAATGTATCGATTACCTGGTTATAGGGCTTTCCTTACCAATTAGCAACAGATCAACAGATTTTCAAAAGTTAGGCACCGAATGTCCAGGTGTTCTCAATTCTGCACTGCGAAGCTACAGATGATGATGATGGGGGTAAGCAGCCGGCCTTACCAAAGTAGTGCTTCTTTTATCTGACACCAAGCAGCCAGTGGATGACTCGAACGACGAGTGCTTAGCTCGCCTGAGCTGATCAAAGAACGCTTGAACTTGTCTCGGTCCTACTCGCGAGATCTTCCTCAGCCGGTGTGCCTGTGCTCGGTAATTCTTTTGACACACTCAGCCTCGCTACATACCCTTTAACCCCGTTGAGGGGTAGGCGGAGGGTACGCCGACATGAATGAGGCTCGTGGGGTTGATACCGACAACGTCTTGGTGCATCAGAGAGTGAACCGGTATTTGGCATACACCATCACTCAGTAAGAATTTTTCACGATGCTGATCCTTAAACCATATTCACGAAACTTACCGTAGAATATTCACGGTTGAGCGCCCTCTTTTTAAATTATCGAATAGGCTAGCTTGCAAGAAGAAAATAGGGCAAAGTGTTTGTGAAATCATTGTGAGTTTTACAACGATACCCTCCGAGTTGCCGAAACCCAAGGTACGACTTGCTGCTTGAGTTCGGGTGTGCCCTCGTTTCTGGAGTCATGTGCAGCTCTCTCAAAAGAAATTAAGTTTTCCTGCATCATTGGTATATCTTTCATCTCTGGGCATCATTGAGAAGATTGAAGTCGCCGCAGAGGTGCAATTTTTTCTTAGCACACATTTGAATTCAATCTTCTTACAAGGCCATAGTGAGAAATAGTGATACCAGTCATTTTTTTAATGTATAACAACAAAACTATATAACAACTTGAATAGCATCGTGATAAAAATCCGCAAGAGCATTAATTTTGACCGTGATCATCCTACACTTGCATGCTAGAAATAGAAGAACAGGGAGCTAGTTGCCAACATAATAACGAAAAACTCTGCGCTTTCTGGCGTAGGATGCAGACGAGCCCAAATTTCACGTTTGCCGAGTGACATTCAACCTCAGAGTTGAGTTTATGATTATCTTTCCGTTTTCAGGTCTCTCACACATTTGTCATAATTCAATCTGGATTTACCTGGACTGCATAAACCCTACAGTGATGACGTAGATAGAGACTGAACAGAATGGCGGTGACGTTGTCACATTTTGATTTCAAAATCAGCTCGCAGATCTTCAATGTGCCAGATGTCAATGACTGCATCCCTTCGATTTCTCTGAGCGAACAAACAACCGCAATGGTTTGCGATGGCTCGGGTTTTTTGGCGATACCTTCACGGTTCAACTGACCGTTCCAAGCTTACCGAATTTCGTCCGATGATGTTTGGAGCTGACAGCTTCGCACTACAACTAACGAATCAGCAACAAGTTCGAGAAATCATCCATCCTCCTCTCTTGAGGTTAAGGAAAAGCGAACCATCCACCCGAATGCACAATACTCGTACTTGGTCAGTTGATTCAAGAAATCATGTAGCGTTTCTTTGGAAATATAGCCCAGCATCTATGCAACCTCATGGTTCGCCTAATGCAGACCATTTTACTCTGCGAGTCGGCACGAAGTACTAGCCACTATATTCATGGAGGTGAGCTCTCTTGTAGAAGGTTGGACTCGCGAGAAAAATCTCTTGATAAGCAGGCAGCACGAACAAGCACACCAGGATATATTCCCGAGGGAATCTGCACTCTTCTTCCTCGCGAAGAGATTGGGAGTTTATCACGCTTGTGAGGTAGCTTTTTTCTATTCATTTCGCAAGCTCAAAATGATATGACATCGCTGAGTGAATCTAATTCCTGTGCCAGAAGCAGTATGAAAATTGATGATTCGAATGACTTCCAATTAGAAAAAAGAAGCTGCTTTCACGATGTCATTCAACTTGCAAAGTGTTTCAAGTCCAAGTCAGTTTGGAACTTTGGAAGTTGTTTCTCGGAGACTTCTTGTCAATCCCACATGGTTTCATGCTAACTGGAGCTGCTCAGAGAGATAAACCCGGAAGGTGAACAGTTTGCGCATGGGATTCACTTCCAAAGCAACTCAGTCAGCGATCAGCATTGACAAAAGGGGTCAGGTCTGGTTATATTCAGCTTTTATTTTGTGAGAGAAGAGAATGGAATTTTCGACCAACATAGCAAACCAGGAGATTGATGGATGCTCCTGGGCAGGGCTGAAAATCCACGGATCCAAATACAATAAAAATTGCTTCAGATTTGTCGCGGAAGACAATCCTTTCCCCCTCGAAGGAACTCCGGTGCAGATGAAAGTTTCAATTAATCTTCGATGAATGAAGCCAAAGGAGTAGATGAGACATTTTGACTATCAGTAGAATATAGTAGAATAGAACCGTTCATTCTGTAAACTCCTTATGTCTGAAGAATCAACTGATTGGGATTAGGTGTGAGTGGAGAACATCTGATGGCATGCAGGTCTCATCTTCTTCGATGAAATTCTCCAAAAGGCACGAGTTGATTGGAGGAATCCAACGACTTGAGTGCAAGGGCTCTTTTCACAGGGTCCTTTTTTGGCATCAGATCTTTACCCGGAATTGATTCAAACTAAAGAGGAAGATTCAATATAGCTTATCAATTCACCTCTCTAGGGATCGTGTATTTTTCTTCCAAAAAATCGTTTAGCTGTACTTGATATCATACCGCGATTGACGCAGCCGCAGTGAATTTGATGGCTATCAAACTCTTCCACCCAGATCTAAGCGGTAGCTGTGACCAAATCAAAAAGCAAGGCTATGATGTGGGAGACGGGCTTGATTTCAAGCCCAACAAGAGCTGAAAAATGTTTAATAAAAAGGACCTTGTCACAGATTGAGGGTTGCCAGCCAAAACCTTTTAATGACCTGCTGAGTTGGGTTGAGTACAGATGGACCCCGAAAATTAAGCTAGAAGGAGACTTGTAGTAGAAATAAATTCATGGTATATTGGGAAGGAGTGCCTCAAAAGGCCAAGCAAAAAGGTAATGCAACCTGTGAGAAAAAACTGGGTAAGATTATATGCATTGACAAATTCCACTCAAAATAGCAACCTTGTGGTTTATTACATAGATTTCAGTTTAGTACAGGAAAAAGGCCTTGGATAAATTCAAGCCCTCCAAATGGATACATTGTTGAATTTTTAGCTTGAAAATGAAAAAGAAAAATTCAGAAGAGGCATAAATTTGTACAAAAATTTATAAATTTGGTTTTTTTGACAAATCTACACCTGTTGGGATGAATTCACACTGAAAGTTTCAATGACTGATTTTTTTGAGTGACACCATTTTTTGGTTTTCACAGGTTCACACACCAATGTTTTTGGAATGTGGACTTGGACTTGTGCATGCCAAAAATATTAATGTGTAGACCTGTGCACTCCAAAACATTGGTGTGTGGACCTGTGCATGCCAAAAAGGGTTTTCCATTACTAATTTCATGATTTCAAAACAGCTGCACCCTTTGTATTATTCAATTCTAAAAACACTGTGGAAACAAGAAGAGAAAAATCCCTCAGTTGTCCCCAAGATTTGGAATTTATTGGTCCCTTGCATCCATAAAGAGATGAGCACTCCGTTCAACCAGCAACCAGATAGAGATAGAGAGTAAGAGAATGAGAAAAATAGATTAGGAGATTTCCTTCCTTCCTTCCAAGTTTTTTGGAAGTTGGTTCCCATATGTGCTCCTCCATGCCATCTACAAACTGGAGTTGAGAGTGAGGTACTAGTACCCCCCTCTCAACCCTAACCTCAGTACAAAGACAACTGAAACAAGCAACCCTAAGCTTCCATTTCCATCAACCCTCAACATCTGCCTGCAATTACTTCCATCTGGTTTTGTCCTTCTCATTGTTCAGCCTTTCCCAGGCCTATTTGTATCCACCCAATGCGCCCACATTTGGGTTTCCTCCCCCGGATAGCCCCTCACAAGTGTCCGGCTCCTACTTCCCCAAACTCCACCAGATATGCTATGCTTCTTGATCCGCTTCCTTGGAGCAGATTTCAGATCCACAGTGCGCACCAGATGCTGAGCTTTTCTGTTTTGGGTGCTGAGCCCTCAGCGGCCAATGACAAGCTCATCCGCATCAAATGCTGAGCGCGCAGCCTGCAACACAGTTCCAAATCCCAAGGCTATAAAATTCCACCACAACACTTGACAGATTTCATTTAGATTTTAGCACTAAAGCCTCTTTGATAATTCTGGAATTTACCCTTTCCAAAATTTTACATGTTTTTAGATAGAAAGGTTTCCTGTCTATTTTAAGTAGAAAATCTCAGCCATCTCACTGGGTTACCCATGAGGCATAATTGAAATTTGAATTTGCATCTTTTCCCAGATTCAAATGGGATTTGTTTGTTTTGGGAATGCTTGGAATGGAAAATAAACTCCTAGGCCATGTATTTATGGTGCATTAGAGTCCTCATTTGAATTGGAAATTATGATTAATTAGCATGAAAACCTCACCTCCCCAGCATAATCTTTCTTCCATCAAAAGAAAAAAATTGAACAGCTTACCCAACACTTTCATTGAGTTCAATGAAAATTTTCTTCCAGGTGATTTGTAATATCCTGAAATTTCTTACAATTTTCCCTCTTGAAATGATTTAAGAGTCATTGCTTATTCCTTCAAATAAACTATCTCAGTTTTATTCAAAGAAGACCCCATTCCTACTAGAAATTTTATTTTGAGCTCCTCAATTATTTTGAATAAGTACAAAAATTCATATTAAATCATCAAAGATGAGGAAAAAATAAGAGAATATTTGAAAATTATCAGATATTCTTTAATTAATTCCCATCATGACTATGCTGATGTATATTCAGCCCTCAAAGGCAATAAAATTACTCAACACCATTCTCAACATAATGAGATCAAATACATGGTTCCAGATCCTCTTCCTGTTCTGGTTTAAACTCTCTCAAAGAAATAAGAAAAAAAACTTTGATACTGCATAGTGGAAAATTTAGCAAAAGTATTCATTTGAAAAAGAAATTTGAACAATTTCCCTCCTGTATTATTTGTTCCAAGGAAAGATGAAATACTTTGTCTCTGTGTTGGATATAGTAAAATGAATCAGGTGACTTGCACAAACATTAATACAGTACCTCATATGTTCCACCTCCTAAACATTTTTAATGGATCTAATAATTTCTCAAAATTAAAACTTGGAGGATCCTATTAATTGATTTGGATACTGGAAGTTTATGAATATTATAATTCTATGAGAAACCTTCTTGGTTTATGAGTATCCTTTTATGTCTTTGAGCCTATGAAATTCTTATAATTTCCAAAATTTTTTCAACAAAAATTTCTCTGATCTCATATAAGTATTATTTTTATTAGATCATGAAAATATATTAGTCTACTCAAAGAATATTGAAGATCAAAGTCTTCATTTACAGAAATCTCTGGAAAACATTTGAGAGAAAAATTTATTTTCCAAAACTTCCAAGTTCAATTTTCAAAAAATTGTAGTGATTTAATTCAATAGGGCAGTGTTAAATTTGCAACCCCAGGTTGCAAATGGCCATTTGAAACCCATTTGAGTTGTGAACAACACTTTTGACCCATTTGGGGAGAAATAGCCCCAAATAGCCCATTTGATGGGGTAAGTAGGGGTACCTAGGCACCCCAAACTACATCTTTGATAATTTTGGAGGCATTAGAACCCCTTCAAAAATTTAATAAAAAGAAGCCAATGTTAAATTTGCAACAGGTGATGTTAAATTCACAACTCCCAGTCGTGTGGGAGTTGTGTTGGGCTCTACATGGTGTGGTGGTCTTTTATAGATGCAAGTTGGAATTAGCTGCGTGCTGCGTGCTCAGAAGAGGCAGCACACTCAGCAATGGGTGCAGCTTTGCCGCAGTAAGCCGTGCTGTGGGCTCAGAAGCAGTTCAATTGGGCTCAGCATCTGGAGACACGGGGTGGATCAGATTGGATCAGATGGATTGCGCGTTGCAAGACATGCAGATGTATCTTGGATATCTGGAATGGCGCGTTGGGCGGATGCGGACATGCGCGGGGGGCTCCAAGTTGGGCGCGGCGCAAGGGCTGCGTCATGAGAAGGACAAAATGGATGGACGTAATGGCAGGCAGGCAATACAGATGGATATGGGGTATGGGATGTGGATCATGGGATGGGGTTGGAAGGATAGAGTTGGGCTAGGGTTCTGTACTTGGGGGTTGTATTTTATTATTCTTGTTTGCTTGCAGTTTTATCTAGGTTAGGGTTGAGGGGAAGGCTACTTAAACCGCACCCTCAACCCGGATGTGGGGGATGATATAGCATTGCATAGGATTGGATCATCATAGGTTTAGGAAGGATCTTTACTCTCATCTCTCTATCTCTCAGTCAAAGGGTGAACAATTGCACTCAGGGTTTACAGATGCAAGGGATCAATAACTTCCAAACTTGGGAACCATTGAAGGAGAATTCCTCTTCTGAATTCCAAATCTGGTGGTCTGGCCAGGAAGTAAACTTTTTTTCCTTTTCTCTTGAAACTAACAAGCGCAATTTCACAGTACCACCCATCAACCATTTCTGGGTTGTCTAATGTTACCCCCACTCCTCTTCCTCCTCCTCCTACGGCTTCTCAGAAGCAACCTTCATCAGGGGCGGGATAAGGTGTCTCTTGCTCCAACAACGGCGCCAATCACAAGCCTGTTGGCATCAGGCCGCGGGACTATCCGCACATTTGGTTCAACACTGAGGATGTTGAGAGATCCCTTGCGCAATAAAAAAGAATTGCCAATGCCAAAGGTGCAATGTGCTTTGATAAGGCTTGTCTTGTTGTACTTTTCATCACAGAAAAAGAGAAGCTTTGGGATGTGGAAGAGATGGAAGGATACAAGGAACTCAATTGGCCAAAAATGAAGGCAGAAATCTTGGCATGGTGGGGAAGGTGCAAACCTTGGTTTTGGAAGAGCAACTTTGAGAAAGCCGCAGCAGAAGCAAGTGCAAATGGTGGAGTCCGGATGCGGGAACAATTGGGGGAGTTTGTGGCAATGTTTGACTGGATATATTGCTACCTGGCAAAGAACAAGGTGATATTGGAGCAGACAGGTGCAATGAAGAGGGCGTTTTTGGGAGGACTTGGTCCCCGACTCTGCACGCGGGTGCAGCAGCACTTGTATGACAACAACTTGGTAAAGAGGTTGTTGGATGGGAGTATTGCGCTTCTTCTGGACATCCTTATCATCCATTGGGCGGCGGAAAGCAAGTTGGACTTGGAGGAACTGATGGAGGACAAGGCAAGCTCATTCCCAACAGGGTCAAAGAAGTCCGCTTCCCACACTCTGGCAGCACCAACACAGGCTCTAGTTGTAGGTCCCTTGAAAACAGAATGCGCTTTGGCAACACCACTGATGACAGGCCTGGAGATTAGCAAAATGATGGAATTGATAAAGGATTTACGGATCTTCCTGAGTCAAATTTTGTCAGCGCCGCCCAATCTGCCTCCTCAAATTGGGGGACCGCTTCTGCTGTTAAATCCACCTGCACTGCGGTTAGGCAATTACTGTGGGGACAAGGGGCATTGGCAGTCGGGGTGCAATGAGATGACAAGGGAACTCAAGGGGGGATTCATTTGACCAGTGGGAATGGGATTCATGTTCCCAATGGGCAAGCAGATCTCCACTGAACCTGGGAATCTAACCGTCATGGAGAAAGTGCGCATGCAAGGTCCGGATTTGGGGGTAACTTCTCAAGCTTTGCACAGGATTTTCACCAGTCCTTAGTATGGCAACCATCCCGCATGGAGGCAGAAGTAAGGGTACTAGAAACGGAGGTGCCAGCGGTGGTAGAAAGGATGGATGTGGATGCTAAAGAGTGGGTACCGCCAGTAGCTCCTAAGCCAGTTGCGGGCGTTCCAGAAATGGATGTGCGGCCAGAGAATCTGGTAGAGAAGAAGAAGGCAGTGGAGATTGTGTGCAGAGTGATGGGGAACAAAACAAATATTCCCTTGACCTTGAAGGAGTTGGTGGCGGTGTTGCCGGTGGTGGTGGATGAGATGGTTCAAGTGCTGAAGGATTGCGGACACAATAGGATCCCTCCAACAGTTCAAAAGGTGAACTTGGCTTGGAATGATGCAAAGAATGAGCTATAGGGGATGAAATTGGTTTCAACTCTGCTGGCTTACATTACAATGAAGATTGATGGAAGGAAGGTGTGGGCGCTGGTGGATAGCAGTTCTATGGTGAACCTCCTTCTGTCTAGATTGGTTTGGTGGAAATGCGCAATGGGGCTTTGTGCGCTTAATGGCGGGGCATGTTGCGTGGATGGGGTTGTGGAGGAGGAAGAGGTTGAGGTTGCAAGGGTCCATAAACCAATTTCTTTTCTATTGGTTGATTGCGGGCAGGCTATTTTAGGAAAGCCATTGATTTTTGGGTTCCGAGTGCAAATGACGTTTGATCCAGAGGCGGGGACGGAAGCATTGACAGTGGAAGATTTGTTTGGAGGGAGATTAAAAACCACAATCTACAATCAAGGGTTGGGGAAGTGGACGCGGGATTTGGTGAGAGAAGAAGAGGAGGACCCCCGGAGCAGAGCTGGTTTGCAAGGGTGGGCCAGAGGTGGATTTCAATGAGTCGGCCAAGGTTACCGCACAGAGCAAGCTCCGGATTTGTGCAGGCGGTTAACCAGTGAGGAGCAGGTGGGAAGTAGGGAGGAAGCGCGGGACGCGCAAGCGCTGGAAGTAAGTCCCCTTCCTCAGTATGCATTGCCAGGAGGTACTTTTCAAAAACACTATCATTGTGCCATGCTTGTGAGCAAAGACAAAAGCTGTGGTTTGGTTTTGACTAGGATCCATGGTAACAGATGCGTGCAGATGGCGCAATGCAACGTTGGGAAGTATAAGCCGGTTTTGCGTAAGGTCTGTCCCCAGAACAAAGCAATGCCGCAGGATCTGAAAGGACCACTGCAACCAATCCTTTGGTTGCGGGATCCTTGGCAATCTACGCTGAAGGTTTCAGGATGGGTAACACAATAAGAGCGGATTACAGATAAGTGGGTTGCGGCCCTTAACTTGGGACCACCGGGTTGGTTAAGCGCAGAGGAATGGGATTTTATGACATTGGTACTTGTCCTCCAGGAAAGAGTGCTTGCGTTTGGACATGAAGAGCAAGATAGGAGACCCTTATGTGATTCCAACGGTTCTGCATGAGCCTTGGCAGATCAAGCCTATTCCGATTCCGCTGGCGTTTTTGGGGCCCTTCTTAGAGCTGGTGCGCTAGCCTGTAGGAATGGGCCTTTAAAAGCAATCAAAATCAAGTTACTCGAGTCCAATCTTTGCTGTGGTTAAGCAGGATGGGAAGTCATTACGGATTGTTCATGATCTGCAGTGGCTTAATTCATTTAAAATCCAAGAGGCGGGACAACCTCCGCGTGTGGACAAGTTTCTGGAATCTATGGCAGGGCACGCGTGCAAAGGGTTGGTGGATGTGATGGGTGTATACAATCAGGGTGAACTCAATCAGAGTTTGTGGCCAATGACTTGCTTTGAAGCCGGATTGGGCAGGATGCAACTGACGCGGCTGCCGCAAGGCACAACTAACTTGGTTGTGTTTTACCAAGCGCACATGACCTGGATTCTGAAGGACAATCTTCTGGAGGGGGTGCAGATTTTCATTGAAAACGCGGGCATAAAAGGCCCAAGCACCAATTACAGAGGGGAAAGGCTTATTGATGCCCAGGAATTTGTCAATTTGTTTGGGAATTTGCGCAAACACTGGAACAGATCTTGTTTTGGATTGAGGAAGTGGGGCTCATGGTGTTGGAAAGAGAGCTAGCGGTCTGCATACCCGCGCTGGAGGTTCTAGGGCATGTGGTGGCTTCCAAAGGAAGGTGGATTGTGGAAAAGAAACGCAACAAAGTCCTCAAGTGGCCAATGCCAAAGACTGTATTGCACATTCTCCAGTTCTTGGGATTGTGTAGCTATGTATGGATCTTCATCAAGAGGTTTGTGGAGGTTGCCAGTCCATTGCGGGCATTGAGGAATAAGGGCGCAGAATGGGCTTGGGGTTTGAAATGTGACGACACCTTTGACAAAATCAAAGAGATTGTTGGATGCAATATTGTACTTCGGGAATTGGATTATGATGGCGGAGGAATGAATTTTGCCGTGGATTTGAGCAAGATTTGAATGGGGGTGGTGCTGAAACAGGAATATGAGGGGAAAGATTGTCTGGTTCTTTACAAGTTGGTCATGTTTAAGCCAATGGAGAGCAGGTATTTGCAGCCAAAGTTGGATCTTTGCAGGCTCACTAAGATTGTGCGGAGGTTTCAGCATTTGCTATGGGGGATTCAATTCATGCTTCTGGTGGATGCGGAGGCACTGGCATGGATGATCAATTTGTTGATGCTGCCAAACGCACCTATGACCAGGTGGGTTGTGTTACTTCATTTTTTGTCTTTCATGGTGGTACATGTTCCAGGGAAGGCCTTTACAATAATGGATGCGCTGTCTTGGTACCTGAGCAATGATCCATACAAAGGCGCGGAACCACTGGATGTGGAGGCTCCAACAGTTAAGGTGGGAGTGGTGGAAGTAGGTGTTTGACTTTTGCTTCAACATTCCGGGAGGTATGCGTTCCTCAGTTTGTATTTGCAGGATCTTTGGCTTCCGGATGATACACCAGCCAAGATTGTTAGATGGATTTGGCGGAGAGTAGGAAATTTCTACCTAAAGGAAGGACAGCTGTGGCGGCGGAGCGCGCCGGTACTGCTTGTGGTCAGCACGTCAAGGGGGGATCAGGAGGTAATCCTGGGAATTATGCATGACAATGTTGGCCATTGCGGCAAGGTTGAAATGTGGAAGCGGGTGAGGGCAAGGTTCTAGTGGCCGGGTTTGGTATGGGCGGTGCGGGAGTGGGCACAGTTTTGTGAAGCGTGTCAGAAGGGGAGTGCAACACTGCCTTGCAAAGTTGGTATTCCCACCGGAGGGGACGCGTTGTTTGGGCGGGTTTCTCTGGATGCCGTGCCCATCAAGGCAGGTAAGTTTGCGTATCTCCTTTTTGCGTGCAACAATCTGTTGGGATGGGTGGAAGCCCGACCGCTGGTGAAATTCTTGGCGGATAAAGTTGGGCAGTTTCTGGAGGAAGACTGGTTTGCACTTTATGGATTGGTTTGCTTGGTAATGGTTGATGGGGGGCAGAGTTCCGGGGAAAATTGGCAGAGTAAGTGAAAAGTTGCAGAGTGAAGTTTGGGCGAGTGACAGAGTACTATCCGGAAGGCACGGGGATGATTGAGCGCAGTCACCAGCCAATCAAGGATGCAATGGTGAAAATGTGCGGGGAGGATGGCAAGCATTGGCAGGAAACCCTTCTGGTAGTTCTTTTTGCAGATCAGATTTTGGTGAAGAGATCAATGGGTTATTTGCCATACAAGCTGTTATTTGGGCAGAAACCCATGCTGCCAATTGATATTGAGCTGGAAGTTTCTGGGTATTGATTGGTGGAAGGTTAAGACGGCCGCAGATCTAGTCAAGGCCCGCGCCAAGCAAATCCTGCAATGGGACAAGATGTTAAAGAAAGCAGCTGGGAGGATGAAGGCAACCCGCACAAAGTCTGTCCGCTACTGGGACAAGCACTGCGCGCATAAGCTCTGGGATCTGTTGCGGAAGGGGGACTTGGTTCTGCTTTGCAACTGGAGCCTGGAAACCCAATGGGGGAAGTTGTTTGCAAATTGATGGAATGGTCCTTTTGGCGTGACATCCAAGTTCACTGGAGGTAGTTACCAGTTGGAAGAATTTGATGGAACCCCGCTCAAACAGAAGGCTGCCGCTTTGCATGTGAAACAATTCTTTGCGCAAGTCTCAACTTCATTTGACAACACATCTGGTTTGGATAGCAAAGGGGACGAAAACATGGATCCTTTTTCCAAGGACAAGCCTGCGCGCGCGCTTTGCATCCGGCGGAGTAAATGACTGCAGACCACTGGGGACAGCAGCCAAGGTGGGGGGGGGGGGGAACAATGGATGAATAGGGGATATGATTGGATTTGGTGAGGGGGTGCTCTAGCTGTTTCAGAGCCGGAACAACTAGACACCCCAGAATGTTTTTTTTCTTATTTTCTTCTCTCTGGATTGGCTTTTTGGGATTATTTCTGGCTAGAATATGGTTTCTTTTAGGTATGGGCATGGCGCAAAGCTGGGTCCGCAGGCACAAACACAAGCCCCGCATTTGGGAAAAGAAAAAATTCTGATGGATGATCAAAGGAACTAGGGAAGCGCGTGGCGCAAAATGGATGTGGGTCAAAGAGCAAGGCGCCGGCTTGGCAAGGGGTTGGTGCTTAAAAAAAAAATCTCTCTTTTCAGGTTTTCGTGGTTATCTTACAGATGGAAGGTATGGATGGGTTGGGGCAGATACTTTTTCTCTTCCTCTCTCTGAAGGATGTGCATGCATGGCAGGTTTTCTTTGTGCTCTCTCTTTTCTGTAGATGGGTACGGGGAACTGTGAGGCAGTTTGTCTGGGGCGGTCCAGGTACCTTTAGTGGATACTTGCAGTGGCGCAGATTCTCCTCACTCTTGTGGATCACTCTCAAAGCGCGGATCTTGTGCGTGCCTCTTATTTCTGTCAAGGTTCTCACAAGCCCAAAGGCTACTTAGGTTGGCGCGGCAAAAATCCTTTTTCTTTGCAAGGTAGGGGCAGAAACAAGATAGGAAGAAATAAGAGAAGGGGGGGCAATCTGCCTACCTTGGCCAAGTCCTCATCAAATCCTCCGCGTCTGCCCAAGCCGCCACAGCGAGGGTTTGGAAGGCCGCCAAAACTTTGCATTGTAAATTTGTGGTGTGCGGGTGGGGGACCGCTAGGAAGCACCAGAGTATCTTGTCTGCATTGTTCACCATTGCGTCAAAACTTGCCAGTGGAAGTGCCAGAATTAATGGGATCTCTGGAATCTTGGGAGTGGCGGCCAGAGGAGCTTTAGTGGCCGCGGGTTCCAGCAAGGACTCAATAACCACGGGAGTTGGTGCGTGCGCGGGTTCTGGTGACAACCTGGGAACTGGTGATGGGGATGGCAGAAGAAGAGTTGGAACCGGAGGAGCAGGTCTTGGGGGAGTAGGAGGATGCGGTGGCGGTGGGGGAGGCGTGGTTGTTTGGTTTACAATCCGCAGGTCTGTGGATGGTACATTCATCTTTAACCGTGCAGCCCACTCATGAGTGGCGTTTGGATAAGCCCAAAAGTTGGGAAACCCCTGGCTCCGCAGTGGTCCAGCCCAACGGAATGGGGAGCCCAAGTCAAGGCTCTTGTGCAATGGAGGGTTTTGAGCGGCGCGTTGTGGCCGGTTGCAAGTTGAGCGGGGCGGGGTCCACTTGTTGGTTGAAATTTTTTTGTCACTCAAGACCACAAACAAGTCACGCCGGGTGCTCTTGAACGTACAACCTTGAGGACAGTTGCAATGCATTCCATTGGATAGGGAGCAGAGGTGGTGGCCAGATTGGCACGGAACACAGGCGCGCTGGACCAGAAGGATTTGGCAGGAGAGGCCCTTCCAGCTGCAGAAGGCTCAGGGAATGTTGGGAAAAGTAGGGTGGATGGGGTGCTTTTTTTCTCTTTGGTGTGATGTAGCAGTGCAAAGGGGAAAGATGGGATAACTATGGTATAGCTGGGGGTAGGTGAGATAGTGGTGGATCTCTGGGGACAGAACTCAAGTTGCGAGGGGGATGTGGTGGTCTTTTATAGACACAAGTTGGAATTGGCTGCGCGCTGCGCGCTCAGAAGTAGCAGCGGGCTCAGAAGAGGCAGCATGCTCAGCAATGGGTGCGGCTTTGCCACAGTAAGCCATTCTGCGGGCTAAGCAGAAGTCAAATTGGGCTCGGCATCTGGAGACGTGGGGTGGATTGGATTTGATTGGACAGATTGCGCGGATTGCGCGTTGCAAGACGCATGGATGTATCTTGGATATCTGGAAAGGCACGTTGGGCGGATGCAGACATGCACAGGGGCTCCAAATCGGGTGCGGCGCAAGGGCCGCATCATGAGAAGGACAAACTGGGGGGACCTAATGGCAGATGGGCAATACAGATGGATATGGGGTATGGGATATGGATCATGGGATGGGTTTGGAAGGATAGAGTTGGGCTAGGGTTCTGTAGTTAGGGGTTGTATTTCATTATTCTTGTTTGCTTGCGGTTGTACCTAGGTTAGGGTTGAGGGGAAGGCTACTTAAACTGCACCCTCAACCCGGATGTGGGGGATGATATAGCATTGCATAGGATTGGATCATCATAGGACTTGGAAGGATCTTTACTCTCATCTCTCTATCTCTCAGTCAAAGGGTGAACAATTGCACTCAGGGTTTACAGGCGCAAGGGATCAATAACTTCCGTACTTAGGAACCGTTCAAGGAGAAGTCCTCTTCTCAATTCCACAAATGCCCAATGGACGTGTGGGGGCCCATAAACGCGTCCAAGACGCGCGTTTGGGCAAGAAAACACGTCCAGACGCGCTCAAGGGGTTGTCTCAAACACGCGCAACCCCTGGGGGGATGTATACACACCGTACACGACGTATTTGAGCTGTGTTTGGGGGTACTCCTCCACCCGGGGGTTGTGCAAACATTTTTGAATTGTGTTTTGTCACGATTCCCGCGCGCAGCCCAGCATCTCCAAATACAGTCTGTGCACCTCTGGGTATCCTACAATTTCATAATTTGTCCTGAAGCACATGAATCTTTCAGTTCTGTCAAGATTCCCACACACAAAATAGTCCCACGCAGCTGCATGCAGCAGATCATCAACTCCCGCATGCCAGAACTTTTGCACAATACAAATGAAGGAAGGTAGTCTGTGATACCTACAACCTACTTGGACCATCTGCGCATATGTAATAAAGTCACATATGCACAGCAAATAATCTAAAAACATAGATTTTATTTTATACCCTTTATTGTTTTTATTTTTATTTTTATTTTTTGCCCACCAGACTTGTAGCCATGTGGCACGGCTACACAACTAGATTTGAGCTGTGTAGAGCCCCAGAAAAATCAAATGTGGTTGCAATGGCCATGTGGCATGGCAACAAGACTACATTTGAGCCATGTGGGGCTCTACATGGCTCAAATGTAGTTGTGCAACCACCACACAGCGGTCAAGTGCCGTGTAGGGTACAGCCCACCACACTCAAATTGTGTGGGGTCTGCACGGCTCAGCTGTAGCCGTGTAGCCATGAATTTACCATCACCCATTTTCAACATATGTATGTATAGCAAATAAGTGTGAATTGCCATTCACAACCCATATGTGTTGTGAACAGCAACTCACAACTCCATGAGGAGTGGGCAGAGTCTCCCCAAAATTGCATGTCCCCCAGGGAGTTGAAATCAAGTGTTTGAAACTCCCCAGGGGATGGGAAAGTTGTGAGCCAGGGTTGAACCAGTTTTTCTGGCCCATTGGGGCAAAACAGCCCCCAATGGGCCATTTGAGGGGGGAATTGGGGAACCTAGGCACCCCTGGACCACATTTGAGTGGTTTCAACCCAAATGGGGATGTGGAATACTATGTGGGACCATTTTTGGACCACAAAAAGAGACTTGGGAATCAAAAACTCTGCCTATTTGCAAAAAAAAGTCTTGTCACAAACAGCGTACACACACAACACATGCCCTGTGGATAAATGTATTTTTCCCAACCCAAAAGTAAGCAAAAGTTTGAATTCATTGGATTGAGAATTGAATTCAATACTAAATTGCTGTTGAATCTTGTTGGTTTATGGGAAAAGTGGCAGACCAAAGCCCTCCCAGTTCAAACATGGCTACTTTAAAGGACTTAATTAAAAGTGTGGTTAACAATGCTTTGGTGGAATCTAGGGCTTTGGGTAGGGAGTTGGAAAAGAAGAAATTGGAAGCCCCAATTGCATCCTCATCAAGGGTTACAATTGAGGAACAAGATAATTCTTCACAACTGGAATTGACTAAAGGTGGTGGGTCACATTTCATATGTCATTTAACTGAGAAGGATTTGGCTTCATCAATACTAATGTAACCATGGGGCTGAAAGTCCCATCATAAGGAATATTTTTATTTCTGGTTATGCAATTGGCTTAACACAAGTTGAACTTGATTTTTTTTTGGTGTTTTTATTTTAGGGCCTTTCCATTAAGGTGGAATTGATAGAAGTTTTTTTTGGTGTTTTTAATCCAGGGCTAGTCAAGTTGAACTTGTATTTTTTTAATTTACACTTTAGGGCTGGTCCATAGACTCTTTCATTTTTAATTAAATTTTTGGTTTTTTTACTTTAGGGATGACCTAAAGAATTTTTCATTGTTTCTTTATATGTGTTTCCCATGTAGCTGCGCCTTCATGACCCCAGAGTGATGAAAATGTTTTAAACTTTCCTTTTATTTCTTTTGTTCAATTTGTTTGATTTTTTCCCTTTTTTTTGGTGTTTTTGTTTTGTTTGTTCAATTTTTGATTTTTTTTGGTTTCCCATTTATTTTATTTTATTTTATTTTATTTTATTTTATTTTATTTTATTTTATTTTATTTTATTTTATTTTATTTTATTTTATTTTATTTTATTTTATTTTATTTTATTTTATTTTATTTTATTTTATTTTATTTTATTTTATTTTATTTTATTTTATTTTATTTTATTTTATTTTATTTTATTTTATTTTATTTTATTTTATTTTATTTTATTTTATTTTATTTTATTTTATTTTATTTTATTTTATTTTATTTTATTTTATTTTATTTTATTTTATTTTATTTTATTTTATTTTATTTTATTTTATTTTATTTTATTTTATTTTATTTTATTTTATTTTATTTTATTTTATTTTATTTTATTTTATTTTATTTTATTTTATTTTATTTTATTTTATTTTATTTTATTTTATTTTATTTTATTTTATTTTATTTTATTTTATTTTATTTTATTATATTACAGTAGAACTTGTCCTAACCCATACTCGTGACAACCCATAACTTGCGCAAACCCATGGCAAAATCGATCCACCAAATCGGTGCCAGCCAAAAGTGGACTCTTAACCCATGATCCTGCCTAACGTGGTAACACATAGGTCAAAAGTCAAAAAAACCGGAAGTTTTGGTGTAAACTTTATTTCAAACCCCCTTACTAACCCATGAATTTTAGGTCGCAAATATTTACATACCTCTTGGGTATGATTGTTACACATCACCTCTAACTCCACCATTCCACATTCACCATCTCCGCCACCAAGCTCGTGATCAACATTTCTCAATATCCTCATCAATATCCTCACCATATACTCAACATATCCAATTTCTTCCTTTGTTTACTATGCCCTTCCTTCAACTTGATAACACCTTGATTCCCCCATATCAAGACCTGTATGTGTTGCGGCATGGCAACACGATTTCCTTCTCAAGCTCCCAATTTTTCTCTTTCCCAACAATGCTAGATCAAGCCAAACTCGACCTTTTTGAAGCAAGCCTAAAAAAATTAAATGAAGAATGTGATGTCAAAAAAAAAAAATTCTCAACAAAACACGCAACAACGAGGGATTGACAAGCAAGGAAGAAGAATGGCTTGATAATGAAGGAAATATGATTAACGAGCACCTCCTAATTGAAAAGCTGAAGAATCTTCCTTCGGATGGTTTCTCTTCAATATCACTCAATGAGAATGATGTCTCAGCCCTGCTCAATTTAGTTGGAAACTCAGAAACAGACAGCGAACATGAAGAAGAAAGTAAAAGAAAAGGCAAACAAAAAGCAACCAGCCAATCAGAAGATGGATTTGACTCCAATTTACCCAAAAAAAAAAAACCTAGGTCGAACAGCAAGAACTCGGAAAGAAATGCAACGCTTGCACAAAAGGTAGAGGTGCTTGACTGGCACCACAAGAATGGCAAGAACCAAACAAAAACGGCTGAGCATTTTTCGAAGATCTACCCCGGGCTTCAGTTGAAGCAGCCTCGTATATCGTCCTGGATCAAAAGTGAAGAGAAGATTCGTGGCCAGCATACTGAAACCAATGGATTGGTCAAGAGGGTTGGGGTCCAGAAACATGGAAATGTCAATAAACTACTTGAAGAATGGGTCCAAATGGCCCTTGCCGCTAAGTTGACGGTCACTGGCAATGTCCTTTGAGCAAAGTGGAAAGACTTCGCCCGTCTCTGTGGTATACCTGTGGGGGACTGGCTTTCTTTATCGAATGGTTGGCTCAATAGCTTCAAGGCACGAAACTCACTCCACAAATTTACAAAACATGGCGAATCAGGATCTGTAAACCTTGAAATTCTTGGGAAAGAGGTAATGCGTGTTTGTATGGTTATGGATCAATACAGTCTGGATGATGTCTTTAATTTTGATGAGACAGGTTTATTCTATGCGTAAGTGAATTAGTAAATACATCCAAATTAATTTCAAAAACATCTACTAACATATTTGCTTAAATCCATTTCTTAACAGGATGCCTCCCGATAAAGGTCTGGCACAAAACAGTGAGAAGGGAATCAAATCAGTGAAAAATTGACTTACCATTGGGGCTGCTTGCAATGCAACTGGTACCGAGAAGCTCCCCTTACTTTTCATTGGGAAGTCACAACGACCACGGTGTTTTCAAAAGAAATTTGCCCATCAACTTGGGTACAAATACTACTTCAATAGCAAGGCATGGATGACAACTTCAATCTTTCAAAACTGGATCAGTGGCTGGAATGCTGAACTGAAGATAGCCAATCGAAAGGTTCTACTTCTGGTCGATAATTTTGCTGGACATGTGATTCCACCTGATGGCCTCTCACATATTCAAGTTGAATTTTTTGCCCCCAACCTCACCTCCCACATTCAACCCCTCAATGCTGGTATTATACGAACCTTCAAAGCATACTACCGACGTCGATTCATCTCCTATTCAATCCGGAACTTCAATGATTGTGTCCCGGTGTCACAAGTTTACAACATTGATCAGCTATCAGCAATGCGATTGTGTTGATTAGCCTGGGGATCTGTCAGCCCAAGTACCATAAGGCACTGCTGGGCTCACACTAAACTTACTAAAAAAAAAAGCATTGATTCAGCTGAGGACATCAACAACGCTCAGAACGAACTTACATTTGAAGTGCAAGAGCTTGAGAAAGTTGGGTTGATCAAAGCAAAAAATCAAATGTCTCTTGAAGAGATTCTCAATCCAGCTGATGAAGACAGCTTTTTCTTAATGTCACCAGAGGAGATATTCTTATCCCATCAGAACAACAATGACAAAGATGAGCTAGAAAATGACAAGTTCGAGGCAGCACCCAAACCTACCAGTGAGGCCATTTCAAATGCAATCAAAACCTTGTTTCAGTACATCAGTCACCTCAACTCTCCTGAGGCAGACTCATTCAATGACGCATTGGAGTCATTCAATTGCTTTTCCAAACTTGAATTTTCTAAAAGGCAAAAGCAGTCCACGTTATTGGACTACCTCCAATGAATTCCTGTATTTTTCTTTTTGATATGATTTTTCTATTTAAATATCCCTCAAAAAGCTGTTTTCATTCCGTATATCCATAAAAAAAGTGTTTTATGCCTCAAAAGGTTGTTTTCATTCCATATGTCTATAATAACATGTGCAACATGCAACAAATAAAACATATGCCATGTTTGTCAAACTTGAACCAAGCCACCATCCTTTCCTAACCCATGTTTTTCTTGGGTTAGGACAATATTCTGCTCTAACCCATGAAAAACATGGGTTAGCATAGGTTTCTCTCCAATCCCATAAGCCGTCCTAACCCATAGAAAAACCAGTCCACGGAATGGTATGGGTTAGGACAAGTTCTACTGTATATTTTATTTTATTTTATTTTATTTTATTTTATTTTATTTTATTTTATTTTATTTTATTTTATTTTATTTTATTTTATTTTATTTTATTTTATTTTATTTTATTTTATTTTATTTTATTTTATTTTATTTTATTTTATTTTATTTTATTTTATTTTATTTTATTTTATTTTATTTTATTTTATTTTATTTTATTTTATTTTATTTTATTTTATTTTATTTTATTTTATTTTATTTTATTTTATTTTATTTTATTTTATTTTATTTTATTTTATTTTATTTTATTTTATTTTATTTTATTTTATTTTATTTTATTTTATTTTATTTTATGTTATTTTATGTTATTTTATGTTATTTTATTTTATTTTATTTTATTTTATTTTATTTTATTTTATTTTATTTTATTTTATCTTATCTTATCTTATTTTATTTTATTTTATTTTATTTTATTTCATTTTATTTTATTTCATTTCATTTCATTTCATTTCATTTCATTTTATTTTATTTTATTTTTCTTTTGTTTTATTTGTTCAATTTTTAATTTATTTCTAGGGAATTGAAATTTTCACGCCCCCAAACCTGGAATTCATGCAGTTTTGACGTTGTCACAACATCCCCCAACGTCCTCATTACAGGCGGTAAATCAGGAAACAACATGGTTTTTGGGATTTTTCAAAAAAAAAAAATACTAGGGGATAGAAAGGCATCTCAAACCCCTGTAAAATAATTATGACAAAATTTGGCTATTTTTAAGGCCTTCAAAATTGCCCTAAAAAAACTGAAAAAAAAGCTTCACATCTCAAATATTTTTGTATTCTCAATTTTTTTTCCTTGATTATTTTTCAAAATATGAAGAGAAAAGTTTTTTTCTAATATAACAGGCCATTCAATTGTAATACTTTCAGAATTTTAGCACTTCATTTTCCTGCCAGAAAATGGGATTTACATCAAAAATAAGACATTATTTTGGATTTTTTTCCTTATTTTCCATGAGATTCCCAAATTTCAAGCTTTTAGTCTTTTAGCGGGAATTGTACAGGGCTAAAAAAATTATTTGGGGATTTTTAGGATCAATTATTTACCTAAGAATAATTGATGCATCTTCAACATTAATGGGAAGTGTTTGTTTTGGGGTGCATTTTGAAGCCATGTCTGATACTATTTTGACTCTTTTTATGGACAAACTGAGTTTAAAACTTTAAAATGCACTTCAAATAAAAAAATAATTTTTTAATATGTTTTGGACCTTGTTATAGCCCTCAAATTTCTAACCTAAAAATACCATTTTTAAACTCCTTTTTGGGGTAGGTCCGCATTTTTGGGCTCTTCTACATCAATAATCTGACCTTCAATACAATTTTAAATGATTTAATGCTTCCTCCTCATTTATTGGGGAGTTCCAATCCTCTCCTCAACCACAAAATAACCTTTAAAAATACAGAATCCACACCACACCACACCAATCATCACCAATCATCACAACTCAACACCAATCAACCAATTACACATCACTACTCAACACAACTCATCCAATCCAATTCAACACTCCACCCCATTTGAAGATTTTGTTTCCTGGAATTTGAAATAATAAATTATTACATATTGATCTTGATTGAATCATTTTTTTTAATTTTTTTCTCAATTTTTAATTTTTTTCTATAATTACTCACTAATTGATTTAGAGCAAAAACACCACTTCTGTGCTTTCAATTATGAATTCTTTGGGAAAGGATAAGCTAAAAAAAATCCAAAATAATTTTTTTGGGCCCTCATAAATGCCTAATAAAAGGCTGCAACCTTAAAATTTGTAAAATCCCTTGAAAAAATAAGGGGAAAAAAAATAAAAATAATATCTTATTTTTTATGTAAATCCCATTTTCTGGCTCAAAAATGAAGTACTAAAATTCTGAAAAAAATTACATTGAATGGCCTGTCATATTTGGAAACTTTTTTTCTCTTCAGAATTTCCAAAAGAATCAATAAAGAAAAAATTAAAAATGTGAAAAGATTGGAGTTGTGAAGCATTTTTTTTTCAGTTTTTTTAGGGCAATTTTGAAGGCCTTAAAAATAGCCAAAATTTGTCATAATTATTTTACAGGGTTTTGAGATGCCTTTCTATCCCCAGTATTCCTTTTTTTTGAAAACCCCCAAAACCCATGTTTTTTTCCAGGATTACCGCATGTATTGAGGATATTGGAGGATTTAGTGGCAACATCAAAACCATGTGAAACCCAGGTTTGGGGGCATGAAAAATTCAATGCCCTATTTTTATTTATTTTATTTTTAATGTATTTTCTTTTCTTTTCTTTTCTTTTCTTTTCTTTTCTTTTCTTTTCTTTTCTTTTCTTTTCTTTTCTTTTCTTTTCTTTTCTTTTCTTTTCTTTTCTTTTCTTTTCTTTTCTTTTCTTTTCTTTTCTTTTCTTTTCTTTTCTTTTCTTTTCTTTTCTTTTCTTTTCTTTTCTTTTCTTTTCTTTTCTTTCTTTTCTTTTCTTTTCTTTTCTTTTCTTTTCTTTTCTTTTCTTTTCTTTTCTTTTCTTTTCTTTTCTTTTCTTTTCTTTTCTTTTCTTTTCTTTTCTTTTCTTTTCTTTTCTTTTCTTTTCTTTTCTTTTCTTTTCTTTTCTTTTCTTTTCTTTTCTTTTCTTTTCTTTTCTTTTCTTTTCTTTTTCTTTTCTTTTCTTTTCTTTTCTTTTCTTTTCTTTTCTTTTCTTTTCTTTTCTTTTCTTTTCTTTCTTTTCTTTTCTTTTCTTTTCTTTTCTTTTCTTTTCTTTTCTTTTCTTTTCTTTTCTTTTCTTTTCTTTTCTTTTCTTTTCTTTTCTTTTCTTTTCTTTTCTTTTCTTTTCTTTTCTTTTCTTTTCTTTTCTTTTCTTTTCTTTTCTTTTCTTTTCTTTTCTTTTCTTTTCTTTTCTTTTCTTTTCTTTTCTTTTCTTTTCTTTTCTATTCTTTTCTTTTCTTTTCTTTTCTTTTCTTTTCTTTTCTTTTCTTTTCTTTTCTTTTCTTTTCTTTTCTTTTCTTTTCTTTTCTTTTCTTTTCTTTTCTTTTCTTTTCTTTTCTTTTCTTTTCTTTTCTTTTCTTTTCTTTTCTTTTCTTTTCTTTTCTTTTCTTTTCTTTTCTTTTCTTTTCTTTTCTTTTCTTTTCTTTTCTTTTCTTTTCTTTTCTTTTCTTTTCTTTTCTTTTCTTTTCTTTTCTTTTCTTTTCTTTTCTTTTCTTTTCTTTTCTTTTCTTTTCTTTTCTTTTCTTTTCTTTTCTTTTCTTTTCTTTTCTTTTCTTTTCTTTTTCTTTTCTTTTCTTTTTCTTTTTCTTTTTCTTTTTCTTTTTCTTTTTCTTTTTCTTTTTCTTTTTCTTTTTCTTTTTCTTTTTCTTTTTCTTTTTCTTTTTCTTTTTCTTTTTCTTTTTCTTTTTCTTTTTCTTTTTCTTTTTCTTTTTCTTTTTTCTTTTTCTTTTTCTTTTTCTTTTTCTTTTTCTTTTTTTTGGCACACCAGAAATGGATTGTGAAAAGCTGCTCACAACCCAACTTGGGGTTGTGGTTGGCCATTCACAACTGAAAGGGGTTATGAGAAGCCATTCACAACTGAAATTGGTTGTGAGAAGCCATTCACAACTGAGATGGGTTGGGATTGGTCCTTTGCAACTACATGCGGTTGCAAGTCACACCACACAACCCAATTTCAATTGTGAACAAGTTTTGTAGGATTGCAAATTTAACATTTCCCTAAAATAAAATTAATAAAAAAATGAATGGAGTTTGGGATCTTTCCTTTTTTCCTTTTTAATTATTTTTTTTGGTTACTTCAGCTCTCATAGAGGTTAAATAAAAATAAAAGATATTCATAATATTTTCTTGGGTGATGTTAAATTGATGACTCCAGTTGTCTGGGAGTTGTGTAGGGCCCTACATGGCTCAAATGAGCTGTGGAGGCCCATAGACAACTACAAAGGGCCGTTTTGAACATGCGCAACCCCCAGGGGGTTGTGTAGGATCCTTTTAACCCCCAAACACGGCAATTTCAAGCCATGTACCCCTTTAAACGGCTCAAAACGCCATGTTCCCCCATGCACAGCTCAAAACCGCCGTGTTCCCCTGTACATGGCTCAAAACAGCTGTGTTCCCCCGTAAACGGCTCAAAACTGCTGTGTTGGGGGTGCAAAACCCCCTGGAATTTGTGCCAGAATTTTGGGCACCCTCTGGACCACACCTGGGTTCCATCAACCCAAATTTGGGATCAAGGCATACTTTGCAGGACTTTTGTTCCACACCTAGCAATTCCATAGTGACTTTAAAGTGAAACCAAAGTGACTTTAAAGTGAAACCAAATTGACTTTAAAGTGAAACCAAAGTGACTTTAAAGTGAAACCAAACTGAAAGTAAAGTGAAAATTGAAATCATAAAAATTTGCAAACAATTCTTTCTCAACTCAAAAGTGAGAAAACTTTGTTTTTTCAAATGAAAGTTGGATTGAATGCTGAATTACACCATTGCATTTTTTTGCAAGGGAACAGTGGCAAGCCCTCCTTCTTCTGAAACGGCTGCGTGGAAGGTCTACATTGATAGTGCCATCAAAAAAGCTTTGGAAAAAGAAAAAAACAATTTTGGTAATGAAACATTGGAAGCCCCAATTGTATCCTCATCAAGGGTGAAAATTGAGGAACAAAAGTTTTCACAGTGGGATTTGACCTCTGGTTGTGAGTAAAATTTTATGTTACTGAGGCCTTTGCTGGATTTAATTTGATTCAAACTAATTGTTGCATGTAACTATGAAACCACAAAACCTAACCATTGAATTGGTGCCAGATCCAGTTGAACCACCTCCTGTGAGAGCTTTTTCTACTAGGGAAGAGGCACAAAACTATTGTCAAACATGGGCTATGAAGCATGGTTACGCTCTGATGATTTTTGTTTCAAAGAAAGATAAATGTGTGGATTTGGCGGGTGATTGCCCTGGTTCCTATTCAAGACAACTTCTTATAAAATGGTCTAGACAAACTCACACAAGGAAGGTTGGGTGCAATTTTTAAATCGCTGCAAGTTGCACAAAGGCAGACACCTTGTGGAAAATTGCCTATAAAGAAAACCAACATAAACATCAACCATCTGAAAATCCCTCTGTGCATCCTCAACTGAGGAGAATCTCTGGGCAAGCCTTGGATCTACTTAAGGAAGGCATGAAAGATGGGCTCAATACGTTACAACTTAAGAGAAAATTGAGCAAGATTTATGGGCGGGATAAGCTTTCAAAACAATTCCATCATATTGCTATGATGTATTATACTTATAAGACAAATAAGTACAAAACACCGCTATTGCATGTTTCAGGAATGACAGCCAATTGGAAAAATTTCACAAAAGCTCTTGTTTTTATAAAAAAAAAGAAACATTTGAGTTCTACAGTTGGTCTGTAAATGCATTAGAGGAGTTTGCTTATGATCCTGAGAGACTTCCAAAAGTCTTTGTGACGGACAATCAAAAAGCTCTGATTTGTGCTATTGAATATAGTTTCCCTGAGTAATCAAGACAATGTTGCACTTGGCACTTGTCTAAAAACATACAAGAAAAATTTAAAGCGCACTTTGTTAATGACGTTGAAGGATGGCAAAGCTTTATGACTCTGTGGGCAAAGTATGGGGCCTCAAAGACCAAGGAGGAGGTGGAGGTCATTGATGCAGAACTCAGAGTAGGTCCAAATCACTGCTTCTTATTCTTCCTAGTTTTGGGTTCTGACCTTTTGAATTGTATAGTGTTTCTTGAAAGACTATGAGGATTTAATCTAGTATATGTAAAATAACATTTTACCTATCAAAGAGACCTTTTTAACAGTGTGGACTTGTATAAACCCAGATTTTGGAAACAAAAAAAAATCTTGGGTTGAAGGGGCCCATGCAACTCTCAAATAATTCCTTGCAAACTCTTTGGGAAAAATGTTGGATGTTTGGAAAAGCCTTTACAGAACAGTTTCAAATCAAATGAAATTGGTTCATGCGTCACTTTATAACTCTCAAATTAATTTAGGGACAGTTCTTTCACCTGAACTGTTACCATTGGGTTACAAATTGTCATTAGAGGCAATTCAGCTTATTAGGGAACAGCTCAAAAATGTTAAACTTGATCATGATGGCAAAGTGTGCACCAAGTCATATTCCAAGACTATGGGTTTGCCCTGTTCCCACCAAATAGGTGACCATCTAGCATTCAGAGGATCTGTGGTACCCTAAGACGTTCATGCTCAGTGGAGGTTTGAATATGACCCTTCCAGTTCTAGTCCTGTAAGTTGGCTTAAGTTGGATTTTTCAATTTGGATTGTTCAAATCACTATGTGATTAATGATTCCTAATTCACTAATGGTTGATCCTTTTGAATTTTTCAAGTGCAATGTCAATGAAATGCTAAGCATTCCTCAGTAACATGAAAAAGTGAATGCAATGTTCTTGGAATCTCCAGATCATGAGCAAAGTGGCCTATTGAAGTATATAATTCAGAAGATTACAAAATATCAATTGAAGCCAAGACTTGAACCTAAAGTCTTACTATCAAGTAAGGGCAGGCCAAAATTGACAGATACGCGGCAAGAGACATCTTGGTTTGAAAATGTTGAAAAATCAAGGGGCAAGAAAGGACCAGAAGGGCTCAAAAAACGAAAAGACAAAAGATTGTAAGCCTTTTTATTTGGGATATGTTCATCTTTTTGGTTTAATAATTTTAGTTAATAACTAATGATGAATTTTTACTAAAAGTTGGCAGAATCTGAATCTGAATTTCATAGTCCAGAGGAAGAGAATGAAAGTGAATCAAGATCACTTAATTTGGAATCAGAATCCTCTTCAGAGGAAGAGAACATGCAGCAAAGCACAAACAGAAGCTCATCTTTGGTGAGTATTTGTTAAATTGATCTGATTAAAGAAATGAATACTAATTTAGTTTTCATGATAGGAACCAAATGTGAAATACCTCAATCAAATACCCAAGAAATTCCATAAGTTTTTGAATGAGGTTTGGGATACAAATGGAGATGGGAATTGCGGATTTAGAGTCATTGCTAAATCTGTTGGTTATCAAGAACATGGTTTGTTTGAACTTAGGAAGTAAATCATTGAAACATTAGAGAAACATAAAGCATGCAAAATTAAGATTCTTGGTGGTGCAAAGGAGGTTGAAAAGATCAAACAAAGAATTGATGTTTAAAAAATCAATGAAAAGATCCCCTCCTCAAAATGGCTGGCTAAATCAGATATGGGTCAAAGCATAGCAGACACATATTCCAGACCTATATGTTTCATTTCATTGGAGTCATGTGATAATTATACTCCAATGAAAAATGGTGTTACTTATGAATCAGATCCAATGTTCATTACCTTTGTAAACAATAACCACTGGGTTCTATTATTACTTGAGTTAGAAATGATTCCAATCCCACCCATTGTAGCAAAACCATGTTCCTTGATTTCTAAAAAAGCCTCTGGTTGGGTTGACCATCTCAAAGATTGACTGCAAATGAGTTTTAGATTATAGAGATTATAGAATTTGACTTCATTTCATCATTGGGTTCATATAAATTGTAATTCTAATGCAGCTAACTGAAGAGCTCAAGAATTCTTAATTACCTAAACCAACAGACTGAAAGGGAAATATTAACAATTGTCATAAAAATGAAAGTAGTGACTGGAAACAAGTTGAATAGAATCTCACTCAGTGCGGTCATGGACAAAGTAGAGTTCTCAAATGATAAGAAAGAAAAGATAATGAGATGACACAGTGAGAGAAGGACGGGACAAGTGACTAAGTGACAAAGCATGAGAGTAACCAAAATGAATCAGTAGGACATCTTGGATTCTTGATTGAAGCAAACTCACATGTGAACAAGATGAGGGAAATCAAGTGAGATGTTTGAGGTTGGGGCTGATCTTTGGAAGTCTTGGATTGTGAGATGTGAGGATAGTTATCAATTATTGAGGCTTGAGTTGGGGAGAGTTGGAGAAGGTGGAGAAGGTAATTGAGGGAGAATCATATGTGAGTGACGCTGATGTGATGATTGAGATGATGGAGCGGAGGAGTGCGGTGGAGCAGATATGATGGAGCAGAGGAGAGATGATGGAGTGAGATAGTGGAGTAAAGCAGAAGAAAGCGGGAATGGTCGCATGTGACAGGTTGGGGACAGGTTGTAGGTGGGAATGGGAGCAGTGCTGGATTCAGGAGATTTCCTCTCAACACGCTGCTGTTTTCAAATGAGAGGTTGCATTATTGTATTGGTGAGGTGCTTGACTGCGGGTTTAATAGCAGATTTTGTCAAAGGGTCTGCCAACATTGATTCCAAAGGAATGAGATCAGTGACAAGGAGTTTTGCATCCTTTTGTTCTCAGAGCCATTTGATTTGAGTGCGCTGTGATGGGATTCAAAGTTAACAAGGTTGTTCAGGGCCTTGTTGTCAATATGTGAACAGTGGGAGAGAGAGATGGGCGCATTCAACTCTTTTAGCAGATTTAGGATCCAAATCTTTTCTTGTGCTGCCAAGACCAGTGATTTAAGTTTGCCTTTGGTTGAGGAGAGTGAAAATGTGGGCTGCAGCTTGCTGTGCCATGATACGGCACAGCTGTAGAGTAATATCAAATAGCCGGTATGACTTCTCCTTGAAATGGCATCATTGCCTCCGTCCGAGTCACTCCAGGACTCAAGATTGAAGCTGAAAGAGTTGTCCTTCAAGCAAAGGGCAAGATTCTGAGTCTTTCTTACATATCACCAGGTATGCTTGGCTTCCATCCAGTGAGAGAGACCGGGCTTTGCATTGAATCTGGACAAAGAGGAGACTGCATAAAAGAGATCTGGTTGGGTTTGGGTGGCTATGAAGTTGAGGTAACCTGTCGCCGAGCAGTAGTTGATGTTTAGATTTGAGAAATTGGAGGCATTAGCATCTGTTGCGGGTTTGAGAGCAATGCCGGGGGTTATGGGTGTGTTTATGGGTTTTGACTCAGAGAGCCCAAGTTTAGTCAGGGCTGTATCAACGTGGTCCGGTTGATGTAGGCAAGGTCCATTTGGGGAGTTAACAAGATAGTTGCCAAGGATTTTGGTGAGGGGACCTTCATGTGAGATGGCAAATCTTGACTTCAGTCTTTCTTGAAAGTCTTCCAAGTTTCCAATGATAACTAGATTGTTGAACTAGCAGAAAATGAAGATCTGAGCGGACTGATTTATGAAAAGACACGGATTGGCAGAAGAGGTAACAAATTTTTGGTTGAGGATCCACTGCTTGAGAGTATTGAACAAACTTTTTGGCGCCTGTTTTAGGCTGTACAGGGCTTTATTCAACTTAAGATAGGGAAAGGAGGTGTCATATCAAGGAGGAGCCTTGATGTATATATCTTTGTCTAGTTTGGCATGTAGAAACGCGGACTTGATGTCCATCTGGGTGATGGGCAGCTTGTGGTGAAATGCATAGACCAGCATCGTCAGGAGTGTTGTGATTTGTCCTGTGGGTGCGTAAGTTTCTCCATAGTCAAAGAATTCCAACTGCCTGAATCCTTGGACACATAATCTGGCCTTGAAGATGAGACCATTTTTCTCTGGGTCAACTTTGAGCCGATAAACCCATACCGTCAACAGTGCTTTTTTGCCTTCTGGTAGTATGTGACAGCCACTCCAGACGCCCATGGATTCAATTCCATCAAAGTCTTTTTTCATTCCCAATGCCCAATTTTGATAATTGGGTGAGGGCCTTGCCTCCTCATAGTTTTGAGGAACTTTTCTGGTGAGAAATCCATAACGTTGAGGACGTTGGAGGCTGGAGCAATCCATGAGGTTGATACTCAAGGAGGTGAGTTGGGAAGTTAGGTCCTCATTGTCCGAGGACTCAGAGCTTGACTGATTGCTTAGGGGGGATTCTTTAGAGTTTTAAAGGTCGGAGAAGGGTTTGTTGGCCTGCAATGAGTCCGTGGTTTCAGAACCACTAGCGTTTGGAGAGTCAAGTGAGGGAAGGATTCCTTCCCAACCCTTCTGGTCAAATTTCCCCATGTTGTGACGGAGATTTAGGACAACAGCTTTGGATCCTAGGGTTTGAATCAGGTTGAGTTTGGTTTTGATTCCGTTCCACATTTCCAAAGGACTTAATTTTAGTTCCTTGGCTGGTAGGAGATTGCGTATTTTGCAGCATCCCACTAGGATTTGATCCCACAAGTTGGTGGGGATAGACATGTCAATGAGAGTGGTTCTAGCAGCTTCAACTAATTTTTGGTTTCCTCGCTTGGGAATAGGATTGTGTTGTGGTGTATGAGGTTTGGATGTGGTGTGTATGATACCCAAATCCAAAAGGAAATTTGAGAGTTTGGAGTTAATGAATTTTCTGCTGTTATCAGAATGCAGTGACTTGAGTTGATATCCAAATTGATTTGAGTGTATTTTGATGAACTTGATGATCTCATACTTTACGTTGGATTTGAGTTTAATGGGAAGACAGACCTTGAAGCGGGAGAATTTGTTGGTGAGCAGTAGGAAGTACCAATTGCCAGTCTTGGAGATGGGATTGATTGGTCCACAAAAATCGGCATGTATTCTAACAAACGGTTTGGTGCAGCGGGGAATATGACCCTTGAAGGATGATCTATGAATTTTACCTAGGGCGCAGGATTCACATGAAAGATTGTTCCACCTGATCTTCAGAAAGTCCCTAGACAGAAGCTTGGTTTGATCCAGGTGCGGATGGCCAAAACGCTTGTGCAGAGTAGTGAGAGTGACAAACACTTGCATTGATTCTGACTGAGAGAGGGAGAGGTCCTTGATGACCAGGAGATTGTCTTTGATTGATCTGGAAAGAATCTCTTCTTGCTTGAACTTTACTACAAAGTTTCTAGGACTCAACAGATGAAGGGAGCAGCCCTTATTCAACAGTTGTCCCAAGGAAACCAGATTCACAGCTAGTTGAGGGACGTAGAGTGATTGACTAAGATGAACATTGCAGCTTTCCAACATAAGCTTAGAAATCCCAACACCTTCAGTGTACAGTGATGAATTTTTCTTTCCCGTTTGAATTTGAGTGTTGTCTTCTGCCAGACTTTCAAAAAAATTGGGTGAATTGAACATAGATTGGGATGAGCCAGAGTCCAAGATGATAGCATTTTTGGTGAGGAGTTTGGAGTTGGTCATGGCAAAGTTGTAGGAAGTGCAAGATAAGTTAGCAGATGCAGGTTTGTTTTCATTAGGTTTGGTGTTGTTATTGAAGTTTGGGCGGAGGTGAGGATACAGCCACCAGCAGGCATATTTGGGATGGGATGACTGTGGATTATGCCAGGTTGATTGGCATTTGATGACTTCCTGCTTTGTGCCTTTATTCATCATAGCAGAAGCATGGGTACCTGTAGCAATTTTGTTCTTAATCTGATTTAGATGTCAAAGGATCAAGTTGCCGTCAATTTTGGATTCTCCAAGCAAGTGGGTAATTGTTTTCTTGAGATGTTTGAGCTCTGGAGGAAATTTGTAGAGTATGAGATACACAACTATGTCCTTGTCCATTTTGATTCAAATTTCCAAGATTTGAATGAGACAGGCCTTGACTTTGGTGATGAACTTGTCAATGTGTTTTGTTTCAAACTGAAGGTTGAGGAAGTTAAAGAATACTCAAGACCTGTTTTCTGTTTGAGATGATGCATAGAATTTGTTGATTGATTTACAGAGTTCTACCCCATTGGTAAGGTGGTGTTCCTTGACGCAGTTAATTTACGTTTGATTATCAAGCTTGGCCAAGATGTATCCAACCAATTCCAGATTAATTTTGGGGGGGCATTTTTTGGAATCAGGTGATTGAAGCCATTTAGAAACACCTTTAAGAGCAAAAATGGTCATGAGCTTTGAGCGCCAAAGTGAGAAGTTCAACTCTGAGAGATTGGGAATGGAGTCTGTGAGGGTTTTGAGGAGAGGGGAGTTGAGATCCATTGGTCCAAGTGAAGAATTTGAATCCATTTTATTGCTTGAGATTGTTGGTAGAGTTGCAGCAATTTTGGCTTTTAACCATGAAGAGCTCAAGAATTCCTAATTACCTAAATAAACAGACTGAAAGGGAAAGATTAACAATTGTCATAAAAATGAAATTAGTGACTGGAAAAAATTTGAATAGGATATCAATCAGTGTGGTCATGGACAAAGTAGAGCGCTCAAATGATAAGAAAGAAAAGATAATGAGATGAAACAGTGAGAGAAGGACGGGACAAGTTACTAAGTGACAAAGCATGAGAGTAACCAAAATGAATCAGTAGGACGTCTTGGGTTCTTGATTGAAGCAAACTCACATGTGAACAAGATGAGGGAAATCAAGTGAGATGTTTGAGGTTGGGGCTGATCTTCGGAAGTCTTGGATTGTGAGATGTGAGGATAGTTGTTGATTATTGAGGCTTGAGTTGGGGAGAGTTGGAGAAGGTGGAGAAGGTAATTGAGGGAGAATTGTATGTGAGTGAGGTGTTACAATGCGGATGCACTCAGGTAATGTGCATAGGAGTGTGTAATCCAAATGGGATGCAAAAATGGGCCTCCAAGGCCCATTGTACATCACGTGGGCCACGTGGGCCTATGTGGGTGTTATTGGGTTTGGGCATTTGGGCTCCAAAACATGTTTTTATGGTCTTTTGGGACACAGGCCCTCATGGGCCTGCCAGGGTGGATAGGCCACCCAAGCCAGATGGGATTATTTGGGTATAAGAGGGCCCAAGCTTTATTATGGACATACTTGGCCAGACGGGCTGGCCCTCCAAAGTATGTAATTCTCACAATTTGGGCTTGGGGCGGCCCATTGGGGCCGCCTGTGTTCCTTGGAGCGGCCCACGCAGGGCCTGACAGCCTGCCGCGGGGCTGCCGCGCGGCCGAGGGATGCTGCGCGGGCCTGGCTGGTCGCGCTAGGAAACCAGCGCCACAGAGCCGGGGCTCGCGGCCCCGGCTTTCTCCCCCTCCCCTCACTTGCTGTTGCAAGGGGGATGGGGGCAAGCTGGCTGGGTTGAACCAGCCAGCGACCGACCGCAACAGCCCAGTTGGTCAGGGCAGGGGGGACCTGACCACCCCCTTGCCCAAGGAGGTGGCGGCGCCGGCCGCAAGCTGAGCGACCAGCAGGTGGGGGGGATTTCATCACCCCCCCACCATCAATTGGTTGAGGCGACCGAACAGGATAGGGGCGCTCTCCCCCCCCCCTTTAACAAGGGGGAGGAGCAATGGGCCTGGGGGGACCTGATCACCTCCCAGGCCAATTTAGATGACGACGCCCTGGGGGTATCAACCCCCAGGGCCCCTGGTGAGGGGATTTGACCGCCCCCACCAGGGATTTGAGGCAAAGAGGGGGGGGACAGCATGTCCGCTGGTCACACCCCCCCCATGTGAATCTGAGACCGGACCCAGGTGTGCCCTGGGTCCCACCTGGCCCATTTGAGGGGCAAGGAGCTGGCTGCATGAGGCAACCAGCCCATAAACAAGGCAATAAAGGTCATCATGGCTGGTTGTAAAGGACAACCAGCCAAGGGGATTGAACAGTTTAGGGGCTGGTTCAGCCCCATTGAGATGGAAACACCAGAAGTAACGGGAATAGGCTGGTTGTAAGGGTACAGGGACTGATTCCATGTGGGCTGATGTAGTCCAAACCAAGTAACAAGGCCAGTAGAGCCTGTAGAGCTCTTTTGGTTCGGAAAATTTGCCTTTTGGCTTGTTGTATCATGGGCTCACAAGAGGCCAATCTTTTGTACTTAAGGAGCTCTTCTCCCTGCTTTTTTCCATCCATTCATTCATCATTCCAATCAAATTCATCCAAAATATTGCCCCATTTCGAGAGCCCCATTAGACAATATTGACACCCAGTGTCCAGCATTTCTTTTGATTTAAGTACTGCTCATTTGCCTAAGCTAATTGCTGGCCATAATTCTAACATGAGGCTGATGTGATGATTGAGATGATGGAGCGGTTGAGAATAAATGTATGAGAGATGATGGAGCGGAGAGGAGATGGTGGAGCGGAGGAGAGCGGTGGAGCGGATATGATGGAGCGGAGGAGGAGATGATGGAGCAAGATGGTGGAGTAAAGCAGAATAAAGCGGGAATGGTCGCGTATGACAGGTTGGGAACAGGTTGTAGGTGGGAATGGGAGTGGTGCTGGATTCAGGAGATTTCCTCTCAACACTAACGGGTTCTATTAATATAAAGGGTCATCAAATTTTGAACATCATTATGTTGAGTGTTTTGAGTTAACATCATTATATTTAGTTTTGTGAATGAGAGTTTAATGGTAAGTCAGTTCAACTTGTGTTGGGCTGATTCCATCACTAGCTTAACTTACTTTAAGCTTGGGATGGGATCAGCTTAACAAAAGTTGAAGTTGTTTTTTTTGGTGTTTTTACTTCAGGGCTTGTCAAAAGACTTGTATTTTTTTAGCACTTTTACTTTAGGACTGGTCAAATGCCTCCTTCTATTTTTTTCCTGGTCAAAAGACTGGTATTTTTTTTGGCACTCTTACTTTAGGGCTGGTCAAAATACTTCTTTAATTTTTGGACCCTTTTACTTTAGGGCTTGTCAAGTTACTTGTATTTTTTTTGATTTTTTTACTTTAGGGCTTGTCATGTTACTTGTCTTTTTTTTCTGTATTTTTAGTTCAGGGCTAGTCCAGTTACTTTTTATTTTTTTTGGGTATTTTTACTTTAGGGCTAGTCCATTGGATAGTCCCAGTTTTTTTGCTATTTATTTATTTATTTATTTTTTGAACAAAAAAATCAACATTTTTTGATTTCTTTGACTTTTTGGTTGTTTCCTGTTTTTTGGAAGGTTTATTTGATTCATGGGTTATGTCAGTTCCCTTTCATTCCATTTTTTTCTTTTTTTTTTGGCTCACCGCCGTCCGGTGGCGTGTGGAATCCAACACACCGGCGGACCAGGCTGGGTCAGCTGCACAACTGTTTGAGCCGTGGGGGGGTTGTACACGGATAAATGAGCTGTGAATTTAAAATTTCCCTATTTTCTTCTAGATTTTTTGGATGTATCCTTTTACCTTGAAAAATTCACCCAAAAAATAAAAAAATAACAAAAATAACAAAAACAAAATTTTCCAATGGAGTTTTGGATCTTTCTTTTGGCCTTTTTAATTATTATTTTTGGTTATTCAATTCATTTTTATTTTTATTTATTTTTTTCTCACAACCCTGTAGTGGTGATCAGCAGTTCACAACTCAGAGGTTGCAAACAGCTGTTCAAGGCTCAGATGGGCCCTGAACTGCACCACAGGACTCATTTTGAGTTTTGACAGGCTTTTCACAACCCAGATGGGTCACAAATGGCCTTTTGGGACTCATGTGGGTTTCCAATGGCTGTTCACACCCCAGATGGCTTGCAAATGGCTTTTCACAACTCAGATGGGTCACAAACAACCGTTTAAAACTCAAATGGGTTGCAAAACATGCCAAGCAACCAATTTTGAGTTTTGAACAGGTTGTGTTGGGTTGCAAATTCAACATTTCCCCATTCAATATTATTCTGAGAACATTGTTAATATTAAAAATATTCTTTGAAATAAATGACATTTTTCATTAATAATAAATCTGTATTTGAATTAAAAAATACTTTTCTACAGAAAAAATCCTTCCTCCTTTCAACAAGCTGGCTTGCACTATTTCTAAAAAGGATGAAATAAATTATGCAGTTTTAGGTTTCATTTCTTCATTCTCCACTTATTCCAATTTATTTCATCCTGAAGACTTTGGAATCAAGTAATTGAAATTTTACTCAATCAAATTAAAAAATTGATGATAAGAAACTTTTAACAATTGCATATTGCTTGAAGAGCGGGTGTTCATGAATCCTAAGCCTTGTTTGACCTTTTTAGTTTTTGAAAAATTAAAAATTCTATCAAATATTAAATGCCAAAAACATTTATCAACAACATACAGGCAGGTTGGGCCAAATACCTCTCCAAATTAAGCTTCACCATAACATAAATATATGGAAAACTGGAATTAGCTCCAAATTGTTTGTCAATTTTGGAAAATTTTTGGCCCAATTGGGGGAGGAACTTTTCCAAAAAAAACCCGGAAAATTTCTAAAATTTTTCTAGAATATAAATTCCCACTTTAATTTGATACTAGGATATCTTAAAAGCAATTTGCTTCAAATTTTTGAGGCTCAAATAAAGTGCTTTCACTGCGTCAAACTTCACAATAACTATAAAATTAATACAAGGTATTTATCTCTTAATAAATACAATACCTTATTTTATAAAAATTTATTATTATTTCATGGTGATACTTGAATAAGTTTATATATCTTCAAATATAGAAAATATCCCAAATTGCTTTTCAGCATGTGCAGATTAAAACAAACCAGTTGATTTCATAAGAATTTTTTTGGATCAGTATGACCAGCGAAGTGAAAGAATAAAAAATCTTGCTATGATTGAAAATTCAAAAGCTCCTTGCACAACTGAAAGTATGGGCTGCTTTGGTGGCTTTAAATACCACCTATTCCTTTTAAATTGATTTCCATGCATTTAATTTATGAAACACCATTCTGTGATTGATATGATGCTATCCTAGTCACAGCAGATTCTTTTTAAAATATTCCTTTGTTTTTTTGAAGCAAAAATCCTTTCACCTTGGAATATCCAGCTGATTCATTTTTAGGAAATTTATTCTAAAATCATGGTCTGCCCAATGAAATTATCAGGATTTTTGGATCATTGTTTGTATGTTTGTGGAATTACTTATCCCAGAATTTTAAGATTAACCAAAATTAATCAATGGAATACCATCCAGAAATTGATTGAACAATCAAAAAAATAAATGATATCCCCAAATTATATCTTGAAACTTATTTCAACCAAAAATAAGGAAAATAGATAGAATGGCTTCTGCTGGAAACTTTTACACAAAAAAATACCACTAATTCAACAACTAAACAGTGATCCATTACAACTATTTACAGATGGGATCCAAATTTTTATTCTATTCACAGAGTAACTTCAAAACTAGACAAAGAGTCTCTCTCCCTCATTAAATTACTTCAGCAGAACATTTCAAAATACCTTGAAACAGCCCATTTTTCTCATAAGGAACAATTTGAAAAAATTTGAACTTTGGCACCCAACTTTTAATTAGAAGAGTTGGTATGGGTCAAAAAATGCAAAATTTGCAAAATTTACTTGTAAAGAAGCTCTATGAAAAGAAACTCAATCCATTAAAAATAAAACCAATTGTTTCAAAAATTCTTCCAAGATATCTATAAACTATACATTACAAATGGAAAGCTATAAATCCAGTATTTTCTATTTCTATCCCAGAGACAACTTGTGATCTATACCCAGGAAAAAATCATCCCTCTCCTGAACCTGTCAAAACCAAAGATAAATTTTAGTGGGGAGTAATTTTTATCCTGGATTAAAGGTTGAAAAGAGGAAGATTGAATTATTTTTTCAAATTTACTGCATACCAGTCTGAGGAAGGTAGTGCATCTAGGGAAACATCCCACCATCTTTGAAATCTACATGACTTTTTTTGAGCTTTTTTTTGTACTATCCTCATAAAACTTGTAAATTCTGAATCCCATTCTTCTTTAGAATTTTCCTATATTATTTCTTTTTATACTTCTTTTCTTATTTTTTTACATTTGTTATTTTTCCACCTCAATTTTCTATGAAGCAGGGTGGACAGGAATTGGAGTACCAGATGAAGAAAGCACAAGGAGCAACAAAACTATGAAGCAGGGCTGACAGGACTGGGAAAAAAAAATGAGGAAAGTACAAGGAGCTACACACTATCACAATTGGCAAATTGGTTGGTAGAGGTATTAACAGTTTAAAAAAAAATATTGATTGGATTTGAAATATGCAATAAGCAAATGTGAATGAATGTGTGTCAATTTGTGGATGTAGATAAAACTCAATGACAGGATGAGCTCTTTAAATACTGATGAGCTCCCATCTTCACCAGTGGGTACAAATGGCAACCATGCTCTTTGACATATAGCATGAGGTTGGATAAAATAAAAAAGAGACTATTTACAACAAGTGAGAGAGGGTGTGAATGCAAACCTTCTTTCTTTGTGATATTGTGTTGGTGTGAAGATTCCTCTTTCTGGGAAAGTTCCACCATACTGAGATGAACCTGAAATGCTCAACAGAATTTATTGGGTGGTTTTTCTTATTCCAAGCCAACTTTGAATGAACCTTTCTTTGAATTTGTCTTGCAACTGGAGTAGCGGTGAATGTGAATATCTCAGTATTTTATTGTTTGCTTTGGCTTTTTACTTCTTGGTATGTTTTCTCAACATTTTCTTGATCCATTTCATTCTTAGTAAATAGATGCATTTCATCTATTCTTTTTCTTTGCTTTTCTTCATTGGAGCCATCATCCAGCTCCTCTGCTCAAGTCACCGGACTAAGACTGAGTCTCTGTTCCATTCCTGTGTTGTTTTTCACAAGAATTGAATCTTTAATAACTTCCATGTTATTAAACATATTGATATAATCCTTTTTTTCATTATGTTCCAAATTTCCTCCTCTTTAATTTGGAAAGGAGTTGGATTGATATAAGCAATATTTGGACATGTATTTCCCTCTACAGGGATTACATCCTCAACACACCCCCTTAATCCTCCAGGGGGAAGTGAATTCATATCTATAGAAAAATTTATATGTTTGATTCTATCCAATGCTTTAGTCATTATGTCTGCAATCATATCTGCAGTTGGAAAATAGTCTAATGCTAATTCCTTTTAATTTACTTCTTATCTTATGTAATTTTAATTAACATCAATGTGTTTTGTTCTGGAGTGAAAAAATGGTTTACTTGCCAACTTTATGGCACCTTGATTATAAAAATAGATGAGATCATAATCTTGAGGCTTATAAGTGTCTTCTAGTAATTTTCTTATCCATTTTGCCTCCTGAGCTGCAGAGAGATAAGCTCTCTATTCAGCTTCAGTTGATGATACACACTTATTGCTGCCATCTTTTTTGATTTCCAAGAAATCAATCTATTCCCAAGAAAATAGGCAAAACAACTTTTTGACTTTTTCAAATTTTCTTCTGCCCAAATTGAGTCAGAATAACCCCCAAGGTTAAAGTCACCTCCAACAGGATACTCAAGACCTGATTTTTTCAGTTCCTTTCAAATATCTAACACATCTTTTGAATGCATTCCAATGCTGCATTCTAGGATTCTCCAGTTGTTTGGAGTGGATCCCTACAGTATAAGTTATGTCTGGTCTTTTAAATTGAGACAAATAATTTGGAGATCCTACAGCTGCTCTGTAGTACAGTCCTGATTTCTTAAATTCTTCAATTTCATCATCAGTAGCTTTCTCCAACTTAAAATTAGATTAGAGGGGTGTTCCAAAAACCTATTCATGTTCCATATTTTGATTCTTGATTAATCCTTTAAAATAATGTTCTTGGTCTACTCTAATTGAACCATCTGGTTTGTTGGTTATCTTCATTCCTAGGACATGTTAAGCCTTTCCTGAATCCTTAATCCTGAAATCCTTCTTGATCTAATTAAAAAATTCTTCCTTCTTTGTCCCAATGACTATGATTTAATCTACCCACACAAAGAAAATTGTACAATTATTAATAAATAAACATGGGCCTGGTTCACTTGTTTTAAAACCCTTTGAATCTAACCACTTGGAAATGGTTTTATACCAAGATCATGCTGCTTGCTTAAGTCCATATAATGACTTCTTGAGTTTGATTAAATACTCATTATTACCTTCCCCTCAAAAAGGCATCTATATGCTTCATTCTAAATGCTTCAGGCTTTGTCTCAACAAGCCATTCCTTGATGCCTTCTGGTATTGTCATATAGACTTTCTCATCTTCTTCTAAACTAGCATTCAAGTATGCTGTGAAAAAATCTGCTTGTCTTATCTCCTCACCTCTGTGAGCTGCTAATGCAAATAAATATCTTAAAGTTGATAAACTTCCAGTTGGGGGAAAGGTTTCCTGATAATTAATTCCTTCTTTCTGTTTGAATCCTTGAGCTACACACCTAGATTTGTATCTTTTTATCTTCCCCAACTCATTGAAATTCTGTGTTAGAACACATCTGGTTCCAACTAAGGTTTTCTATTTTTCAACCTCTTCTCTTCTTATAACCTCAAAAACTTGGTTGTTCTCTAGTTAGTCTAATTTCTCAAATATGGCATGCTTTCACTTTTGCCTATCTGGAAAGTTCATAGCTTTATTAAATCTATCTGAAACTAGATTGTTCTCCATCTCAAATGATGCCTTAAATGAAATTATATCTTGTTCTTCATGAAAAACTTCTTCAATATTATCAACAACTGCACAATGTGCCTTCCATTCACCATATCTGTCAGTATTTCTCTTATTCCCCTGACTCTTCTTTACTGGTTATTTGCCTAAATTCCTCTCTTCTGATTTCTTAATCTCTTCCGGCTCTTTATGCACATTGCTGGCTTCTTCTGAATTCCCAATATATTCTGGCCCCTTATGATCATTGCATACTCCTTCTGACTTGGTTTTGTCCAATTTCTCAATTGGGGGATGGACAAAATCATCATGGTTTGTATTCAAAGGAAACACTTCTTCTTCAAATCTAACATCCCTTGTCCTAATAATTTTCCTGTATTCAATTTCATACAGTCTATAGCAGGTGCTCATATAATCATATCCTACTAAAACTTCTTTTCCACATCTGGAATACAATTTAACAGAGTTCCCATAATGGTGCACACTGTAATAGGCTAGATATCCTATTAACCTTAACTTCTTAGTATTTGGAGCTTTCTCCATAAACCTCTGATATGGGCATCCTTTTCCTTCATAAATAATTTTATGTAAATAACTAACTGTTGAGAGTATTTCAGCCCACAAAAACTTGGGCAAGCTTCCATCTATCATTATGGTCCTGACTCTATCCATAACAGTTCTATTCATTCTTTCCACAATTCCATTGTTCTGTGGGGTATGAGGGGTGGTTTTTATATGCTCTATTCCATATTCTTTCAGAATATCCTCAAATTTGTTTCATAAGAATTCACCTCCTCCATCAGTTATTACTCTTCTGAATTTTGTCAAGACTCCTAGTCTTTCCCATCTCTTACACAAATAATTTACCTCATCAGCTGTATCAGATTTATTTGTGATGGGTTTCACCCAGGAGAAATTTCTAGCAGTGTCTACAAGGTTGATGAAATACCTTGAACCTCCCAAAGACATGGGATTAAATGGTCCAGCCAAATCAATTGAGAACTATTCTCCCAATACTTCTGCTCTTTCTCTCTTCTTAGAGAAATTGTTTCTGGTCATCTTTCCTAGTTTATAGCTTTCAAATTTCTCATCAGTTCATTTGTGGCCAGATCTTCTGTGTACCACAGATGAGTAGACACATTCTCCTTCTATATGAAGGTTTGCCTCTAATAACTTTGATTTAAATATACCATCAAAAACTATCTTTTTGTCATTCTTGACTTGTAAATTTTCACCTGAACTCTCAATCTGACAACCTTTGTTCCAAAAACAACTCAGAGACAAAAAGTTATATGGTAAATCAGAAACAAAATAAACTTATTAAAATTGAACAGGTCCACAATTATCTGTTTCAATTTTAACACAACCTTTCCCTTGGATGTTTATGCTCCTACCTTTTTCACCAATATTTAAAGAACCACTATGTGGTTAAAAATTATGAAAGTAGTGTTTCTTGTTGAACATATGATCAGTACAGCCAGAATCCACTAGTATTCCACTTGATCCTCTATCTTTGTTGGAAAAAAGACCACATTTCAGGTGCTTCTGCTGACTATGATTGGTAAAAGGTTTACTAACATCAGCAAGGTACCCTCCTTCATTATCCAAAAATGGATAATTGGTCAGATCTGCTTCATTGCTGTTACTGGGTTCCCTTTTGAGCCCTTCTTCTTCTTCAAGAAAGGGCTTAGTGGTAAAAAGGTCTTCAATTTTTGATCTTTTTGTCATTAGAATAGTTAATTCCTCCACTTCATCCTTTTGGGAATAAAAATTTCTCTTTTTTGATTTGAAACTTTTTGCCAAATTCCCTTGACAAGAATTAAATTTGTTGGCAATATGGCAAATGTTGTTACAATTTTAACACTTGAAATTCTTCTTATTGAATTTCTTGATGAAATTTGAATCAAATTCCTTATTATAAATGATGTTAATAACCAGACCCAGACAGAAAAGGACTTGATATAGTTGGGCCAGAATACTAAGCCAGAAAAACCAGGACACAGGGAGATGGCCACTACAAAGCAAAAGCTTGAGCAGAGGAGACAGAACAATGAGTTGTAGTGATACTTTTCTCACCAAATGAGAAAAGCCAACAGATGGAGAGGATTCTAAAAAATGATGAGTAAGGGAAGAAGGTTTCTGAGTAAAAGAGTTCAGGAGCCCTTGAGACAAAAGCCAAGAAATCTTGAGGTGTCAAAGACACAAGGGAAGACTGTAGAGGTTGCTGGAGGTTCTGAGTTAGAGCAGGATTTGGACAATAATAAAGGAAAACAAGGAGAGAAGAAGAATAGAGAGGGAGGGAACAACCAGAAGACATGAGACATGGAAATAAAGCAAGAGAAGAAATTGATTATTCACAGTGGCGCAACAATGCAGCTTAGAGTCAGAAAGGGATTGAGGCAAGAGTCAGACATAGAATTTGAACATGTCTTCTTACCAAAATTCTTGATAAACAAATTTTGGGGGTTTTTATCTTTTCTATTGAACTGAGTGCTGTCTTTTTAAATTCTTCTGAGCACCTCTTCTTCATCCAGAATGAGATTCACTTGTTAGATAATTCTCACCAGGTAATCAAATTACCTAGGAAGTCTCTGAAGGATGTTCAAAGACAGACAATCTGAGTCAATCTTGAGTCCAGAGGACCTGAATTTTGACATTTCCTTCCACATATCAGCCATGAACTGATGTGTGTTATGGAAGCTTACATTGTGAAGGGTGTTATAAGCAACTTTCTTTGCATGGCTGCCATTTCCCACAAATTTGTTCTTAATTAAGTCCATAAGATGGACCTATTCCACTTTTCCTTGGGTTTTAGGACATTTGCAACCAAACCAAGCATCTCCTTGTTGATATACCAGATTAGAAGATGGTACCCTTTAGGCTCCATCTTGGTTTTGGTATTTGTTGGGTTTCTGGTTGTTGTACAAAGGAAACCAATATTGTTGAGCTTGCTATCAAGGAGTGTTGACCAAACAAAATAATTTTTGCTGTTCAGCAACACCCGCAAGCTCAAACCATAAGAGGAGCTTGCTCCATCAGCCATATTGATTTTATGTTGACTCAAAATGTCTTGCAGTGGTTGGAAAGTGAAAAAAATGCTGTTTCAATTGATCAATTTGGTTGAAAATCAACAAAAAAGGGCTCCTATTGATGGTTCAATTGGTTGGCAGTGCAATCCTGAAAATTTTGAAATTGTACCTGGCCGTCCCAGGTTGCTTGAAAATTGCAGAAATTTCTTGTTATCTTTTGGTTTCAAAATTTCTACCTTTGCAAAAATGGTGTTGTTGATGAATTTTGCGCCTGGTAATGATAATGTATTGCAATCAGCAATTTGGTTGGTAGATGTATTAATGGTTTAACAAAAATATATTGATTGGATTTGAAAGATGCGATAACAAAATGTGAATGAATTTGTGTCAATGTGTGGATGTAGATACAACTCAATGATGGAAAGATGAGCTCTTTAAATACTGCTGAGCTCCCATCTTCACCATTGGGTACAACTGGCAACCATGCTATTCAACATATAGCATGAGGTTGGATAAACTACAAAAGAGACTATTTACAACAAGCAAGAGAGGGTGTGAATGCAAACCTTCTTTCTTTGTGATATTGTGTTGGTGTGGAGCTTTCTCTTTCTGGGAAAGTTCCCCGTACTGAGATGAACCTGGAATGCTTCACAGAATTTATTGAACGGTGCTTCTTATTCCAAGCCCACTTGGAATGCACCTTTCTTTTACTTGGTGTTACAACTGGAGTAGCGGTCAACATGAAGAACTCAGGCTTTTCTCTTTTGCTTTGGCTTTTCACTTCTTGGTATGGTTTCTCAACATTTTCTTGATCAATTTCATTCTTAGTCCATAGATTCATTTCATCTATTCTTTTTCTTTGATTTTCTTCATTGGAGCCATCATCCAGCTCCTCTGCTTGAGTCACAGGACTGAGACTGAGTCTCTGTGACATTCCTGTGTTGTTTCTCACAAGAATTTAATATTTAATAACTTCCATATTCTTAAACATATTGATATATTTTTTTTTCATTATGGTCCAAATTTCCTCCTCTTTCCTTTGGTAATGGAGTTGGATTGATATAAGAAATATTTGCAAATGTATTTCCCTCTACAGGGATTACATCCTCAACACACACCTGTTAAGGATTGTAGAAACAAGGAGAGAGAGATGAAAAAGAAAGGAATGGATGAAGAAGAAGAGATAAAAATGGTTTCAGATGTGGATTTAAGTACAACAGAGTGAGAAACCAAAATTCTGAGTACACATCCAAACTTCAAGTTTTCTGCCACAGTTATACCCTTCCCTGTCACAATTCCTTTCCTCACATTTTTAACCATTATAATATATATATACTTCAAGCATATTTCATTTTTTATATATTTATTAAAACTTTTCATTCAATTATTTTATTATTCCTCTAGAATTTTACATATCCTCTCTATAAATGAAGAAGGAAAATGCTTTCAAAATATTTATTTTTTTTACAATCCTTAATCAAAGGTTTCTTCAAAATTTGATTTCTGAGCTATTTTCAATTTCTCTTTACATAAAGGTTTCTCCATTTATTCCTAATAGGGCATATCAGAGTTAAGCAAAACTGCAATTAAAAATCAAAAAAACCCACTTATTTCACATCAGACATGTCACATCAGACATGTCAGAGTTACATGAAAATAAATGGGGTTTTCCAAATAAATTATTTAAATGCTTTCACTGCCTCAAAAACGCATAATTCAACATCATCAACCTTGGTTTCAACCTCCAACCTCATTTCAAAAATTCTACATCCAAACTCATTGGAAATATATGATTCATTGCTCTCATCACTTCATCACTCTCATCTATTCCATCCTCTTTGATTCATTGCTCTCATCTCCTCATAACTTCATCACTCTCACCACTTTAACACTCTAATTTCTTCATCACTCTCATCACATTTTTTCTTTCATCACATCCATCCTCTCATCACTTCATTGCTTCATCCCCCGTTTCATCACATCCTAACTCTCATTGCTTTATTTATTTCTTGCTTCATTGCTTCTTCCAGGCTTTCATCAAACCTCTCCATCACTTCATTTCTTCATTTCTTCATTGCTTCATACCTTCATCCCTCATAATCTATTCAAATGGCCCCCCAGCAAACCTCCCCCTTCAAGTCCACTAAAAAATACAATTGAAAAAAGAAAACATCCCTCAGGAACTCAACATACCACAATTCTAACCCATCAGCTTCCAAAGGCTCAAGTCAGCTCAATAGAGCTTATCACATCATCCTGTTAAACTGGCTCAAAAATCTGTCCAACTACAATGCTTCCTTTGGATCTGAAAATGAAACACCAGTTGGTGGGCCTCCATCCTCTAAGGTTAATGGTTATCTCCTGATGGCCAATGAACTCAAGAATAAAAAAAAAGGCAGCCTGGATATTTCATCCAAAAAGATGTAAGAGTGATTCAAGAAATATTGAGTCAAGTACAAAAAGGCCCACTCAATGTCAATCTCCATTGGATTTGGTAACACTTACTCCAATAAAGCCAAGGGAATCAACTTGGTTGTTGATAAGTTTGACTCCATTTGTACATTTTTATATTAATATGGATAAAATATTTGGGAAGAAGGCCAACATCACCCCATTAGCTGCTTTTGATGTCCAAAAATCCAATTCAGTAGATGCCAAGGACTTGGTTGTCAATGCTCAGCCTAGCAATGATGATCCCAACAAAACCTATGAGTGGCCCTAATCCAATGTGGATGAGGATATTACAACACAACCAGCTCCAATTAAATCTAAATCAGCATTGATCAATGATTCAAAGTCTTCCTTTGACACCTCACTTCTTTCTTTGGATGACTCTCTTCCTGGGGTGGAAGAAATTAACAAGTTGGCCAATGAGGAGCAGATTATTCCACTATCTCCATTAAAATCAACATCTGTTCAATTGAGGAAGCAAGTTCTTTTCTTTTCTTTCTGGTTGATCCTGACAGATTTAGATTGTAAAAAAACAGCAACATCCATTTCTGAATGGCCAAAAACTCAAGCCAATAGGGTCTCCCACATCACCTTCAAATGAGAGTGATGATGTTCCCACACAAGCCTCCTCTGCAAATAGAAAGCAAAAGGCCTCCAATTCAATCAACATCAACCCCAATAGCCATCAAAAGAGGAGAAACACTTCCAAATTTTGTGGCTTTGAAGATATCATGGAGAAGCAAGATTCAAGTAAGTGAATTCATTGAATCTGCTCAATTTCAAAATAAATCTCATTCCTATTGCCTTCAAAAAAAAAGTGAAATCACAAATCAAATCTAAAAAAACTCAATTTGAAAGGGAAAAGTGGGATTGTCAACTGGCTATTGATTTTCAAAAGCAGAAAGCCAAGAGTTTGGCTCATCAACAGAAATTGGATGCTGATTGGAAATTGAAACAGGCAGAGCAGGAGTTTCAAAAAGAAAAAAAGGAGAAGGATTGACAGGAAGAGAGACTGGAAAAGGAGACAGAATGACTGGCACTTGAAAAAAAAGATAGGTTAACCATAGCTATGGAATGTATTGGTAGCAGTGGAATTGTGGAAGAATTCAAGGAAATTACTTGATTGCTTGGCTTGTAAAATATTTACTTTGATAAAAAAATTAAAAATAAAAACAAATAAATTATTTTCTAATACAACAATGTTTGAGCCTATTTTTAACTCCACCAATATTTTTTTTATCTCTATTTACTTTGGTCTGGGTTTATTTCCTTCCTCCTTGAATATATTCCTATTTTGTTAAATATTTTGATTGCAATCAGTGAACAAAGATATTCATTAAGGGTTGTGGTGGTGGCCTAAGAACAGAAAAATCTTGGTTTGATTTGTGATGATGCTTTAGATTCAAGGGCTCATTCTCACTACAAACATTGTTTCAAAAGCACCAAAAGGAACACAAGTGACAAGTATTGAGATCAAGTGTCCTCTGGATGAGGATGGGATGGATCTCATTAAGTGTTGTGGTGATGGCCTAAGAACAGAAAAATATTGGCTTGATTCCTGATGCTTCTTTAGATTCAAGGGCTCATTCTCACTACAAAATTTGTTTCAAAAGAACCAACAGGAATAAAAGTAACAAGGATTGAGACAAAAGAAAAAGGTTAAAGTCAATAATATTCAATCAATAAATTGATAAATTGTTTGTTGTTTGATCAATCAATCAAAGCAAACAACCAAACAAGCAATTTTTTTCAGTTTGATCAATCCAAGGAGAAGGATGAGAGGAGCCAGGATCAATTCATGATGGGCATCAATCACTGAGGAGGAGGAGGGGGGGCTTACCTTGGGGAGCAAGCAAGTAAGAGGAGGCAGGGGATTGATCCAAGCAAGGCCGTTGGTGTGTGGGTCCAAGGATTTTTCAATCAATTGATCAATCTGAAACACTAAAAGGATGGAGGGGATTCCTAAATAGAGGAGTACATCAACCAGCAATTGGTACATATGAGGAGGAGGAGGGGGAGGCCACAAAAAGTGATTGATTGATTGATTGATTGGGGTTCAATTTATCAATGGAATCACAAAAAACAAACAAACAAACAATGAAACTACAAACAAACATATTTTCCTTGCCGTTTGATTGACAAGGAGAGGGGGATGAAGGGGAGGAGGAGGATAGGAGGAGGGGAATGAGGACGTACATAGAGGGGGGGATGGATCAAATGGAAAGGGCTATGAAAGAGTGCTGGGAGTGTACCTGGAAAGGATGTATGGATTGATCCATCAGTTCCACAATCAAAGGGAGGAGTAGAAGGGGGGGGCTTGCCAGGGTGATTGGTTGATGGATGGGGAGCAGAAGCAGGAGGACCAGGGGAACTTTGAGATGGAGGTTGATGTTGATGTTGAGGTGGTGGGTGAGGCGCTTTGGAAAGGAGGAGGGAGGAGTGGAACAGTGTTTTGGTGGGGTGAGGTGGGTGGTATAGATGTTTTGGTTCTGTTTTGTCTAATCCACCAAAAAAAAAAAAGAAAAGAAAAAAGAAAAAAAAGAAAAAAGAAAAAAGAAAAAAAGAAAAAAAAGTCAGCCTAGGATTCTTGATTGAGCCAAAAAAAACCAAAAAAATACAGTAATGAGATATTTAAATTATTTAAAAACCAAATGCTACTTAAATGCTAATAATCAAAGTGAGAAAGTGTGAGGGGTAGAATCTGCTCTCTCATCGCACAAGATGAGGTACAAGATGAGACCCAGATGACTTTAGGAGTATTTGGAATATCTTTTTCAAATATTTCTTCCCATTCATCTGTGATGTTGGCAAGAAGGTTGTGAAGGATTAAACAAATGATAATCCAGTTGATGAGGATCTTCATGTCTTTGGAATTTTGAAGCTGGTTTTGAATTTCCCTTAAGCTTTCCCATCTTACTTTCAGGGCTCCTATGGCATGCTCAATCAAAACTTGTGATGGGGCAAGATGATATTTGAAATCAGCTTTGGCTTGAACATTGGATGAAACATTGCGGTATGCTGTAACCACATATTTCCCACTAGAATAAGCTGAATTGGCCAGAAGGTATGGATCTTGCCCAAAATAATTCTGTGGTTGTTGGGAAATCCACATCCAATTTAAAAAATATTAATCATGCAATGGACCTGGAAGGCCAGAATGGTGGGATATGAAATTCTTGTTGTTATCACAAACAAGTTGTGGTGCCATAGAGTATCTATAAAAACATATAAAACAAATTTTGTCAGTGTGTTATCAGAGGTGTTAAAAAATTCTTTTGAGAAGAAATGTATTAATTGCATTTTTTTTCCAATCAGAATAGTGTTTTCCATCTAGCTTGGGTATTTGACTCAAGGGGATAGTGGTCCCATAAACAAAACCAATACAACCGGGATAACCTTCAGTCTCCATTGCTTGAGATATCTCCTTGCGTTCTTCTTTGGTTGGACAACAAAGGACTGAGAAATGGAAAGACAGGATAGGAATCATGACTCTTTTGGTGTATAAGTCAATGGTTCTATTACCAATTGAGAATAGATTTTATAATCAATGAATTGCTTCTCAAGTTAAATTTGATCCCAATCTACAAAGAGAAATGGCCAGTTGGATATCTGGATTTCTTTGAGTATTCCAAGATCTTTTCTGGAAGATTTGGTGGTCTCCAATCATCCTCAAATGCTTCATGAATGAAGGCAATAAAGTTTGGAACAGTTTCTGGAAGCTTAAGTCAGGGAGGAGATGAAGCTTTTGCCTTTCATACATAGGGTTGTGGAGATTCTGTCTTCTTGGAACCACGTATTTCTTTTCCAATAGAGAATTCAAAGCAAAGCAAGTGGATTAAAAATTGGAGTGTGAATCAGAGTCAAATCATAAAAAAAGTTCAGTCAGCTTTTTTGCATTTCAACTTGCTGCCAGGAAGTTTGATTAGACATGTTGAGAAGGATGGTGATCTGATGAGATGATGATGGGATTGTTGTGATGTTATGGAGATGTGAAGAAATGGAGATGTGAAGTGATGGAGATGTGAAGTGATGGAGATGTTAAGAAATGGAGATGCAAAGCAAAGGAGATGAGATTTGTGTGATGCAATGGAGATGGGATTGGTATGGATTTTCTGAGGTGAAGGTGTGGATGGGTTTTTTGCAAGGGATTTATGGTGGATGGATGATGGTGCATAAATGGCGGGTTTGATGTTTGAAATCTGCCATTTTGAAATAAACCAGTTAGGGCGTATGTGTATTTCAGAAACCCGCCATTAAAAATGGTGGGTTTGGTAAAAAAAAGGTGGTTTTTTAATGGTGGGTTTGGTAAAACAAAGGTTGTTTTCTAATGGTGGGTTTTCTAACTCTGATACAACCTAATATAGTATTTTTTTTTATGAAAAACTAGCTGAATGATCCCTCCCCAAAATTTCCTTTGAACATTAAGGCATTAATTTCAACCAATGGATCAAATTGATTTTGCGCTGATTCAGACTGGGCCAATTAATTCACAAATATTTCAATAGTTTCAACTTTTATTAATTCCTCAGAAATCCATTCCATGGTTTCTTTGATGATGAGATTGGGACCAATATGGAAAGTAGTTAGAGGAGGAGTTGCTGTGAAGTACCTTCAGAAAGTTGGAAATACTTCTTTACTTTCAGTTTTATTTAGTTTTATGTTATTTTTATACCTGCATTCTATTAGATGACTCACCTATAGTTATCTTGCCTCAATCTCCAGATCTGGAAGCAGTTATTAATTGAACCTTGGTACTGTGCAAAAAACCTAAGTTGAACTGCCCAAGTCAAAAGGGTATATTGAAAACCAACCTTGAGAAGCCACCATTGATTGCACTTAATTACCCTATTAACACTGGCTAAACTACTTGGTATGAGATGATTTTTGAACTCAATGCAGTTATTTAAATGGAATTTGAGATCAGAAATTATTCAATCAGATAAGGATCAGGCTAAATTCACACCTTCAAAATTACTAAATTCATGCTTTTTTGAAAGAAGGTGTGATTTGAGGATTTTTTGTTCTCAAAACATGTTTTTTTTTTTTTTAAAAAAAAAAAAACATAGGCACAAATATTGCAATTTTTCAGTAAACCCATTTCTTTTAATTTTTTTTTCATTCCAAGAAGGTTTTTAAAACATGAAAAATTGTGCTTTTGAACGAAATGCACAGAAATAGACAATTAGGGTTTGGAATACCTTTTTAAGGCTTAGAAGACTACCTGGGGTAAGAAAAAATGCCTTTTTGAGGCTCAAAGGACTTCCTGGGGTGGGGAAATGTGCCTTTTTGGGAACGTTTGGGATTATGGAGGCCTTTAAATGTTCATTCAGGCCTTGGGGGGCTAAAATAAGGCCCCTGAATTCCATAATGGGTCTGCCTGGGGTAGAATTTGTTTAGAACTACAATGTTTATATCAATTGAGTTAATTTAACGTCAAAATAAAACAAATATCAATTTTGGAAAGTCAGATTTAAAAAAAATTCTTTCAATATAATTAAAGTAAGCAAAATGATCACAATAATTCAATTTGTTTTCAAAAAATGGAATATTTTGAGTGGGTTGTAAACAAAAATTTACCAAAAAAATACTGAAGCCTCCATCCATCAAACACTGTGAGGGGGGGAGGAAGCCTTGAAAATTTTGAAAGAAATAAAACATCCTTCATATTTCAAAAAACAAAATAAAATTTAATCTGCTTTGGAAATAAAAAAAAACAAAATGATAACTTGAAAAGAAATTTAACCTCCTTTTGAAAATACAAAGACCAAAATAATAAATTGAAAAATAAAACAATAAATAATCAGTAAAAACTTAGAAAAATATGAATTTTAGGCTGTGAAATTTCTCCCTTTTTTCTCTGCTTCAAAAATTGTTTTAAGAAGCCATAAATGTTTTTTTCTTAAATTTTGGATTAATTTTCAAAGAATTTTCACTAATTTTTTAAATTTTATTTATTTATCTTTGAAGGTCTTATAAATCAGATTCAATAAATTTTTTTTGTTCATTTTTATTGGTTTTTTATCTCTTTTATTTTTGCTGTGAAGCTTTTGAAATATTCTTTAAATGAAATTTTCATTGTATTTTTTTATGAATTTTCTATTTATATTTTAAGCTGCTTAAATTTGAATTCTTACAAATTTTGAAATGAGTTATTCATGATTTTTTCTTCTTTTTTGAATCTTTTCAAAAATTTCTTGAATTAAATTTGTATTCATCTTCTAGTAATTTTTGAGTAATTTGTTTATTTTTTGTTTCTATTTGAAGCTGCTTTCAAGAGGTTTAGATTTAGATTTTTATTTATTTTAAAATGATTTAGTTTCTCAAAATTCTTTACTCTGAAATGAGGCTAACTCAAATATCACTCAAATTTCATTTTTATTCAATTCTTTATTCAATTGTTTTTGAAATACAAATTGAGGAGTTCTTTTGATTGTTTTTTATTCAGCTTTTAATTTTCTTGTAATTATCTTCAATTAAACCCTTCATTATTGAAGAAAATTGAGGATTTTTGAAGTATGATTTCAGAACAAAAAACCAGTCTGAGGACACAAGAGACAACAACAAGACTGTTAAGACAAGAAAAAACAAGGGAAGAAGAGATAGGAGGAAGCAGGTCATACCGCCAACAGATGATGAAACACCAACACCAACAAGATGGAGGAGACAAGAACACTGGAAGAAGGATACCAAGTAACTAGGACAAGTGATAAGACTAAAGTAAAGAGGATGAGCATTGCGTTGGTTTTCAGCCTCCTGGATGCCAAGACCCTAGCTATCCTTGAGCTACCAGAGGTGATAGAATAAATAATAAATATATTATTTAATAAATGCAGCAAAAATTGGTAAAATATTTGGATAAAGCTTATTGCAAGGTTAATTGGTTTGGATATGGTTTATTGTTATAAATCAATATAGATAAATTGATTATTGAATATTTTTATAGAGGGGCCAAAATTATATTGGGGATATTTGACACCTCTCTTAAGGGAATTAAGTATGAAAACACGTAGGCCTGGTTACTTTGGGACCTTTAGTTTAAAGGATATTTTTCCCAAAGAAAATATTTATATAAAATACACGGTGGAGTGGCAGGGCTTTGTAACCAAGCTTCCACGACAGAGAAAGGATAATAGGACTCACTTTTATATTATTAAATCCTTTGGGAACCTGTTTGGGACATGCACTGATGGTTTAAACATGTATACTGGGGTTATAAGGTTGTTCAGCAGTTTAAATTGATAAAAAAAAGGTTGAGGACGGATATTATTAATCATAATAAAGCCATAAATCACTTAAATATCTCTTGCAAGTATTTGATTACCTTGGCACGGTTTCTGAATGTAAATATAACTGGGTCTCTGGGTATCAATATCCTCTAAACAGCTCTTTATTTATAGCTTTTGGGGTACCAATATTGTCCTTCTGAGGGGTGCAGGGGCTCAAAGGGACAGCCACTGAGGCTAGCAGGGTAACCAGTGGTAGAATGTTACGTTTTCTTGGTGCTGTAACACGGGTAGCATCTAATTCCGCAGGGTGTGGGAATTATTCTACTTTATAATTGATGTTTGGACGTGTGAATAACACTAATCTGTCCTTTTTATTTATTGTTTAATTAATTATCCTTAGTAAATGTTCCCAGTAAGTTAAAAATTATTTTAATAGACATTTTTACGGATATTCTGATGTCAGGTGAGTTCTCATTATGTATTAAATAATTGGAGTAAAGTCATGATATTGATTTTACTCCTTATTTTCGAAATTCAGTTGATTTACTAAAATAATTACTTAAAAATGTAAGTCATGGGTATTCATGTAATATTTTTACATCATAAGTTTTCTTAGTATGTCACAAAAATGTTGATGTCTAGAAATTCTCATAATAGTATATTAAAGTATTTTAATATATAATTATAAGTAGTCATTATCTTATTTTCCACATTTTTGGTACTTTGAATTATATTTAATAAAAAATACGTATAAAGGTTATTTAAGTATTTTTATATAATTTTATGTACTTTTAGACTATCTAATATCCATGGGAACATTTATTACAATGTAGAATGTTCCTGTGTAGGTTGTGGCATGTTTACGCGGTACCTAGGTTTCTCAGGCCGGCTCTCACTTTGTCAACCCGTATCCCCGTGGCTGCATACTTGTCAGAGGCCGGGGGCTGCATACACGGCTTTGACAGAGTGACAGAGCTGTAGCTCAGCCATGAGTGGGTGCATTGTGTCAGCCTCCTGGATGCCAACACAATTTCTATCCTTTAGCTACCAGAGGTGATAGAATAAACAATAAATATATTATTTAATAAATGCAGCAAAAATCTGTAAAATATTTGGATTAAGCTTATTGCAAGGTTAATTGGTTTGGTTATGGTTTATTTTTATAAATCAATATGAATAAATTGATTATTAAATATTTTTATAGAGGGGGCACAATAATATTGGGGATCTTTAACACCTCTCTTCAGGGATTTCAGTATGAAAACACATAGTCCTGGTTACTTTGGGCTCTTTAGTTTAAAGGATATTCTACCCAAAGATGATATGTATATAAAATACACGGTGGAGTGGCAGGGCGTTGTAACCAAGCTTCCAGGAAAGGGAAAGGATAATAAAAATCACTGGTATATTATTAAATCCTTAGGGTATCTGTTTGGGACGGGCACTGATGGGTTAAACCTGTATACTGGTGTTATAAGGTTGTTCAGCAGTTTTAATTGATAAAAAGAGGTTGAGGACGGATATTATTGATCAGAATGAGCCATAAATCACTTACTTATCTCTTAAAAGTACTTGATTACCTTGGCATGGTGTCTGGATATAAATATAATTGGGTCTCTGCCCATCAATATCCTCAAAAGAGCTCTTTATTTATAGCTTTTGTAGTCCCAATACTATCCTTCTGAGGGGTACAGGGGATCAAAGGGACGGACACTAAGGCTAGCAGGGTAACCAGTGGTAGCCTTTCACGTGTTCTAGGTGCTGTAGCATGGGTAATATTTAATTAAACAGGGTATGGGAATTATTCTCCCTTTTAATTGATGTTTTGGACATGTGAATAACACTAATCTGTCCATATTATTTATTATTAATTAATTATCCTTAGTAAATGTTCCCAGTCTGTTAATAATTCTTTTAATAGAAATTCCTACGGGTAATCTGATTTCAAGTGGTTTCTCATTATGTATTAACTGATTGGAGTAAAATTGTGATATTGATTTTACTCCTTATTTTCGAAATTCAGTTGATTTACTAAAAATAATTACTTAAAATATAAGTTATGATAATTCATGTAATATTTTTACATAATTAGTTTCCTTAGTATGTCACAAAACTATTGATGCCTCAAAGTTCTCAAAATTGCATTTCAAAGTATTTTAATATATTTTTAGAAGTTTTCATTGTCTTATTTTCGACATTCTTGGTACTTTGAATTATATTTAATAAAAAATACGTATGAGGGTTATTTAAGTATTTTTATATAATTTTATGTACTTTTAAACTATCTACTATCCACGGGAACATTTATTACATATGTGGAATGTTCCCGTGTGGGTTGCAGCATGTTTACGCGGTACCTAAGCTTCTCAGGCCGCCTGTCACTTTGTCAACCTGTAGTCCCGCGGCTGCGTACTTGTCAGAGGCCTGGGGCTGCGTACACAACCTTGACGGAGTGACAGGGCTGTATCTCAGCCGCGCGCGGGTGCATTGGCTGCCGCGGCTGCGTGCGGGAATTGTGACAAAACACATTTCCGTCCGTAACTCCTAAAATATACACAACACTTCACAATTCTGACTGAATTTTAGGTGTGAAACCTATACGTGACAATATGTGTGAAAGATTTAATTGGCCAAAGCTCAATGGTGGTGCTGTGGTATTTTGGTTTTTCTTTCCTTAATTATTCAAAAATATAAGGAGTTGGATTTCAAGGGTGGGGTCAGTGAGTGACCCTACCTAATTTTGGGTGGAGAATCCATTTCTGTAATAATATTTATGGTTTTCCTACTCCTTCTTAGGTTAATTATATTATTATTTTTATCATGTTACTTTTGTTACTTTTGAAGCTTGCTCTGCAATAGTAGCAAGCTGACACATTGGCTGCGCAGCTGCCTGCAGGAATCATGACACAACACATTTCTGTCTGTAACTCCTAAAATATACACAACACCTCAATTCTGACTGAATTTTAGGTGTGAAACCTATACGTGATAATATATGTGAAATATTCAATTGGCCACAAAGTTCAATAGTGGTGCCGTGGTATTTTGGTCTTTTTTTTCCTTAATTATTTAAAAATCTAGGGAGTTGAATTTCAATGGTGGGGTCAGGGAGTTCCCCTACCTAATTTTGGGTGTAAAATCCATTTTTGAAATAATATTTATGGTTCTCCTTCCCCTTCTTAGGTTAATTTTATTATTATTATTTTTATGTTATTTCTGTTACTTTTGCATCTTGCTCTGCAATAGTAGCAAGCTGACATTTGTATTGGGGTTTCTTGATCAAATTCTAACTAGATGAAAGCGTTTTAGGAGTGGAGATTTGAAGAATCAGCAAGTGGATTCATCAGAATGGACTTGAGACAGTGACAATCAAAGGCAGTAGCTCATTGAGGCTTGAAGTAGTTTAATGGAGGATGGTTGTAGAGGAGTGGTGATAGTGGTGGAATGATAAAAGAGGAGAGGAGGAGATTTTGGAGTGGAAGGACAGGATGGTCTGCGGCAAGAGTGACCACAAACTTGCGCTTAGGAGGATAGAGAATGGAACGTGAGGTAGGTGGACAATAGTGAGCAGACTGTGACATCCGTACAACATTGAGTTAGTGTTGAAAAAAGTAGACAGAATCCACGGAAGAGCTGGTGGTAGTAACAGTAGGACTGAGTATTTCAACAATTATAATCATTCTTTCTTCTTCAAAGATCATTTGAAATATTTTTTTTTCTATTAATAATATCTACTCCTATAAAAATATTGGTTTTTCAAGGCTTGGAAAATACCAATGTTGGCCTCCTTGAGAGACCTCCCTAAAAAGCCCATTGAGTAGCTGGCGTTTTTCTCTGCAAACTGGATGCAGGCAATGCATCTACCTCACTCCAGCTTTTGCACTGGGCATGAGGCTTCCCTCCCCCAATTTGGGGGCAATTATACACTAGTAATCAATAAAGATTCTAATTGAGAGCATAGTATTTCTAAATGGTAAGAAAGATTAGATTTTTGAATGGGACCTGCCACAAATTAAGTAGGAAGTAAAACAAAAGAAAAAGAATAGATTGATAAATAATACGCATAATAAGTTAAAGTATCAACTTCAATTCCTGGATTATTATAAGATTACATCCCTATTTAAATCAATGAAAAATCCTGCTTTAATCCAAAGAGGAGAATTAGAAAAAATGAAATTTCTAAAAAAAACATCACCACTGCCAATTAAATATTGAAATTTGATCTCAAAGATGAAAAATTTGGAAAAAGACAGAGAACAAGTCAAATTTAATTAGTGAAGAGTAATTTCCATCAATTTTAGATTGATCAGGGGAAAAAATTTATGCATCTGGTCTTGGAAGCTATATAAGGAGGAGAATCATACAATAGATCCTGATTCCAGATAAACAGACACAGAATCACATCCATTCATTTGATATATAATTGAATATCACTAGTAAATATTAAATTACTAGCACAATTTAAAATATTAATAATTAACTCTTAAACTCACTGTTTAATATCACTTTGCACCTGACTTGATAACCCCAGATGTGTTCATAAATGTATAAAATTCCCAGACAGGAATTTAATGTATGAGTTAAAGTTTCAATTTTTGAGATTAAAAAACAGCCAAAAATGAATCCTTCCAAAATAAATAAATACATGAAAATTTTGGGCTTTTTGAAAAGCTATTTAAAAACCTGAATCCTCAGATTCCCAAAATTTTGGTTTCAAAAAAAGCTAAAAAGAGTCCCACAGCCATTTTTTGATGATTTAAAATGTGCATTGGCTCAGAGTTTGGAGTTATGTACCTAAAGAGCTCCAAAAATTCCATAAGAGTTCATGGTGGCTATTTTGGATGTTTCATAAGTTCATTAACCCAAAAAATCCTTAACTTCATAGAGAAAATGGTTTAAAAAAAGTGAAAAAATAACATGTTATTGTTAGAATCTGAGTATTATTCCTCACTTCTCTTTTTTACAGATACTCTTTCATTCAATCTCAATTCATTATCATTAGTCCATCTATTGTTGAGAGGAAATCCGCTTCTCACACTGCTCCTGCTCCCCCGCTCAAGTTTACCTAAACCCCGCTCCCGCTCCTGCATCCGTCACCACCACTTCTCATTCATCATCCACTCACCTGCTCCTTCATGATACAATCCTTCTGCTCACCTATCACTCCATCATCCACTCCCCATCCGCTCCTTCATCATCCCATCATCTGCTCCTCCACCATTCTATCATCCGCTCCCGCTCCTCCATCATCCACTCAAATCCCTACTTCTTCTCATGCGACCGCTCCCCTCCATCTATCCTCCGCTCATCCCTTCTTCATCATCCCTAGACCTTCATATAAGCTCCTCAAGCTCCATCAGCTCCCATCCAACACTCAACCTACTGTCCTCAACAATCAAACCTTGTCTCAACACCTCAACCAACCAATCTATTTAGCCAATTTCCTTTCCCTTTTCATATTTGAAGTTGATTCACCTCAGTTCCCACAAAAACTACTAACCAATCTCAAAAAATTTCTTTTCAGCTCCTTCTATTTCATTTCTTCATTCCTCCTATTGCCATTATCTTTCGAGTGCCTTATTTTTTTCATGTCCACACTGAGTGAGAACCTTCATCTTTCTTCTACCTTCCTTCTTACGCTTCTCCTTCAATATTTGTTGATTTCTGTTTCTTAGTCTGTTGGTTCAGGTAATCAAATATCTTTGAATTTTCACGTTTAAAAGCCAAAACGCCTCAACTCCGCCAATTACCAAAAGCTACAGCATGGAACCCCTACCTGAACCAATGGATCTCAACTCCCCTCTCCTCAAGACCCTCACAGACTCTATCCCCACCTTGACGGAATCAAACTTCTTACTTTGGCGCTCCAAACTCATGAAGATTTTTGCCCTTAAAGGTATTGCTAAATGGCTCCTGACCTCCAAACCCAAGAAATTCCCTCCCAACATCAATCTTGAAATTGTCGGATACATCCTAGCCAAGCTCAAAAATCAAACATATATCAATTGTGTCAAGGACTATCATCTTACCAATGGGATAGAACTCTGGAAGTCAATAAACAAATTCTATGCCTTGTCCCAAATAGCAAACAGGTCTTGAGTTTTCTTCAATTTTCTCAACCTCCAATTTGACACAAAACATGTTGATAAATTCATTACCAAAGTCAAAGCTTGCCTGATTCAAATCTCAGAAATTGGAATCAAGATGGACAAAAATATAGTTGCTTACCCCATACTCTACAAGTTCCCACCCAAACTTGAACATCTCAAGACCACCATCACCCACTCCTTGGGAGAATCCAAAATTGATGGCAATCTGATACTCCAACATCTGAACCAAATCAAGAATTAGATTGCTGCTGGCACCTATGCCTCAGCAATGTTGAACAAAGGTGCAAATCAAGACACTATTAAATGTTGAGCCACCTGGCACAATCCTCATTCCTCTCATCCTAAGCATGCTTGCTGCTGGTTATACCCTCATCTCCATCCAAATCCCAACAACAACCCCAAACCAAACAAAAGCAAGCCTGCCTCCGCCAATCTGTCCTATACCTCCTACAACTTTGCCATGATCAACCCCCAACTTCTCTCCAAACAAGCCATAATACTAGACTCTGGGGCATCCCAATCCATGTTCAACTCACCGGATTTTTTCAAAGCCCTTACAGAAGACAATACACAGATTCAAACGGGAAAAGAGAACTTGTCACTCTACGCCAAAGGTATTGGAACAGCCAAAATCCTGTCAGAATCTTGCAGCATTCTGCTGAGCCAGTCACTCTACTTTCCTCAATTGGCGGTGAATCTGGTATTGTTGGGACAACTATTGAAAAAGGGCTGCTCCCTCCATCTATCAGGACCAAATAACTTTGTTGTGAAATTCAAACACGACAAAATTCTATTTGGATCTATAGAAGACAATCTCCTAGTCCTCAAAGATCTTGCTCTCTCTCAATCTGAATCAACCCACGCCTTTGTCACACTCACTACTCTCCACAAACTTTTTGGTCACCCCCATTTGGATCCAACAAAACTCCTGTCTGGAGAATTCCCAAAAATCAAATGGAGTTAGCTATCATGTAAATTGTGTGCACTGGGGAAGATTCACAAATCATTGTTTAAGGGTCACATATCAAATTGCACCAAACCGTTTGTTAGGTTACATGCTTATGTGTGTGGAACAATCAATCCAGTGTCCAAGAACGGTAATAGATATTTCTTATTACTCACCAACAAATTCTCCCGCTTTAAAACCTTTCTTCCCATCAAACTTAAATCTGACGTCACGGATGAAATCATTAAATTCATCCAATTACACTCAAATCAGTTTGGATATCAACTCAAGTTGCTACATTTGGATAACGGCGGCAAATTTGTTAATTCCAAACTCACCAACTTTCTTCTAGACTTGGGAATCATACACACAACATCCAAACCTTACACTCCTCAACACAACCCCATTGCGGAGCAAGGAAACCCAAAAATTGTTGAAGCCGCAAGGAACACCCTTATCAATATGTCCATTCCTGTTGAGCTCTGGGACCAAATCCTGGTGTGAAGCTGTGAAATCCTCAATCTTCTTCAAGCAAAAAAATCAAAATTAAGCCCCTTGGAGATGTGGAACGGACTCAAACCCAAACTCAACTTAATCCTAACCTTGGGATCCAAAACCGTTGTTCTCAATCTTTGTCACAATGTTGGGAAGTTTGAAAAGAAAGGTTGGGAAGGAATCCTTGTGGGTCATGACCTGAAATTTAACTCCTATTGAATCTTTGTCCCAGAGCTTGGGGAAACAATCCGCTCTAAACATTTTAAGATCTTTGAAAATATAAAGCTGACTGAATCCTCCTCTCCGCACAAATATCCATTTGAAACCCTCCTTCAAATCAACTCTGACCTTCTGGACACTCTTGTCTTGACAAATAAAAATCAGCCAGCACGCTCCGACCAAAGCTCTGATGATCCCAAACACACAGAACCATCACCAGCCAGCAAACCCTTGCCAGACCCTGAAGCTCCAAAGGAAACTTCTCAAATCACCCAATCTAACTCCGACTCCTCGGACAACAAGGATCTAGTATCTCAACTCACTCCCTGCGGCATAACTTTCAGAGACTGCTCCTCCCTTCAACGCCCCCAAAGCTATGGATTTCTCACCTGGAGTGTTCCCAGAAGCTATGAAGAGGCCAAACGCTTGCCTGATAGTCAAAATTGGGCTCTTGGCATGGAAAATGAAATAACTGGGATTGAATCCATGGGTGTCTGGACTGGCTGCCACTCACTGCCACAAGGCAAAAGGGCTCTGTCAACCGTGTGGGTATATCAACTAAAAATCAACCCTGACAACAATGGTCTCATCTTCAAAGCAAGACTATGTGTCCAAGGATTTTGGCAACTGGAATTTCTTGACTATGGGGAAACCTATGCACCCACAGGTCAAATTACAACACTTTGCACGTTGCTTGTGTATGCTCTTCATCACAACTTACCAATAACGCAAATGGACATCAAGTCCCCGTTCCTGCATGCTGAACTTGACAAAGACATCTAAATCAAGGCTCCTTCTGGAGACAATACTACCTTTCCCTATCTAAAGTTAAACAAGGCCCTATATAGTCTGAAGCAAGCTCCTAAGAGCTGGTTTGACACCCTCAAACAGTGGTTTCTTGACCAAAGCTTTGTCGCGTCTGCCTCCGACCCTTGTCTATTCATAAATAATTCCCTTCAACTATTTATCTTCTGTTACGTCGATGACCTGGTTATCATTGGAGATTCACAAGAATTCCAAACAAAGCTAAAAACCAAATTTGCCATTTTGCACAAAGGTCCTCTCACCGAAATTATTGGCAATTACATTGTTGACTTTCCAGAAGGACCCTGCCTACATCAACCTGACCACATTGAAACTTGCCTGACCAAACTTGGACTCTCAGAATCTAAACCAATCAACACACCCACTACTCCCGGCAACACACTCAAACCTGCTACCAATGAAGATGCGTCTGACTTTTCCAAGCTCAACATCAACTACCGCTCCTCTACAGGGTACCTCAACTTCATTGCCACTTGAACTCAACCAGACCTCTCCTACCCCTTCTCCTCCCTATCCAGATTCAACGCAAGGCCTGGTCTGTCTCACTGGACAGAAGCCAAGCATGCCTGGCGCTACATCAAAAAAACCCAACATTTTGCTCTTCGCCTTAAAAATACTTTCTTCAAATTCAATCTCAAGTCGTGGAGTGACTCCGATGGAGGTAAGGATCCTGTCTCAAGAAGAAGCCACACTGGCTACTTGATACTGCTCTATGGCTGTGCTGTATCTTGGCACAGCAAGCTTCAACCCACGGTCTTGCTATCATCAACCAAAGGGGAATTCAAATCCCTTGTTCTAGCTACTCAAGAAAAAATATGGATCTTGAATCTCTTGAAGGAATTAAATCCCTCTCTATCTCCCACCCACTGCTCACACATTGACAATAAAGCTCTGAAAAATCTCATCAACTTCAATTCTCATCACAATGCACTCAAACATGTCAATATTCAAATTAAATGGCTTTGGGAGAAAAAAGACGCCAAACTCCTCATCACCAATCTTGTCCCTTCAGAATATATGCTAGCCAACCCGTTGACAAGATCAGAAATTAAACCCTCCGTCAAAGGCCTCGCCAACACAATTCTGCAACCTCTCATCTGAACACAGCGGCGTGTTGAGAGGAAATCCGCTTCTCACACCTCTCCCGCTCCCCGCACTGATTTACCCCCCACTCAAGTTTACCTAAACCCCGCTCCCGCTCCTGCATCTGTCACCACCACTTCTCATTTGTCATCCACTCACCCCCTCCTTCATGATCCAATCCTTCTGCTCACCTATCACTCCATCATCTGCTCCCCATCTGCTCCCCATCCGCTCCTTCATCATCCCATAATCTGCTCCTCCACCATTCTATCATCTGCTCCCGCTCCTCCATCATCCACTAAAATCCCTACTTCTTCTCATCCAACCGCTCCCCTCCATCAATCCTCCGCTCATCCCTTCTTCATCATCCCTTTACCTTCATATAAGCTCCTTAAGCTCCATCAGCTCCCATCCAACACTCAACCTACTGTCCTCAACAATCAAACCTTGTCTCAACACCTCAACCAACCAATCTATTTAGCCAATTTCCTTTCCCTTTTCATATTTGAGGTTGATTCAACTCAGTTCCCACAACAACTACTAACCAATCTCAAAACATTTCCGTTCAGCTCCTTCTATTTCATTTCTTCATTCCTCCTATTGCCATTATCTTTTGAGCGCCTTATTTTTTTCATGTCCGCACTGAGTGAGAACCTTCATCTTTCTTCTACCTTCCTTCTTACGCTTCTCCTTCAATATTTGTTAATTTCTGTTTCTTAGTCTGTTGGTTCAGGTAATCAAATATCTTTAACTTTTCATCCATTGTTGTTGTGTGCACATTGTCGGTGCTTTGTTCATTTCACTCTCCTTTTTCCTTATTGTTCTATTTTCCTATCCTCTCCAAAATCTTGTGGTGACATGCGTAGTTGGACCTCCTGAAACAAGCGCCGTCTTGGCCCTTCTCCTTTGCCTGTCTTGATCAGTGTCCAGTGTAGACACTTACAACTTCAAACTGCTCAACAACTGCTCTCCCAATCCCCATTCTAGGAAATCAATCTGGATCAAGGAGCTAAGGAAAGCAACCAACCAAGCAAGAAAAAAATACAATTCCCAACTCAATCCTGTTTTCCATTCTCATTCAATGCAATAAAACAATTGTAGTATGCTGGCAGCCAGTCTGATCTCTGTAAGGACCTATTCATCAACTCAAACTCATCAACCGCTTATACAGATCCTTCAAGGTGCTTTTTGGAACCATCAACTATTTCTATTTGGCTGGTCTCAGCTCATCCTGACTGACCTCTCCAATCACAACTCTCTTGTTGATTCTTGAACTCAGTCAGAATATGTCCTTGTCTGTTTTTTCTTCATTTCTTTTATTTTAGTACTCTTTTGAATTCTCACACTCACGAGTGATTGTTTTAAATCAAATATAGTCTGTTCTTGGTGACAAAACCTCTTTTTCACATGGTTAAAAGCCTATCCGCTCAAAATGGATCAACCAGGGCCATAAAAAACGCCAGGACCAGGGGGAATTGTCCATGAACTACAAGTCTCTAGCAATCAAGTTTTTAATTGAATCCACTCCTCTACTCACAGCGGACAACTACAGCATGTTGAGAAAGAAGTTTTAAAAGCTATTCAAACTACAAGGAATGTTTACTATCATGGACAATCCTGACGAGTTGATACGCCTAGAAGAGGAGATCAATCAGGAATTTGTGGCTCACATTCTGGCCAAATTGGACTCCAACACTTATGACAATGTAATTGACAATGCCAACAAAGACAATGCCAAACTTATCTGGATCTCAACTCAAAATCACTTTGCGTGTTCCCAGTCAGCAAACAGGGCCAGAGTTTTTAATGGGTTCCTCCAACTGACTATGGAATCTAACTTAGACGCCTTTGTTACCTCTGTAAAGATTTACCTCAAGAAAATGACCAAAGTGGGTATCAACCTTCCTTCTGACATAATCACTTATCTAGTCCTTTTCAAGTTTTCTTCCTCAAGGCAAAACATGAAGTCCCAAATCATACATGCAATGACTGAAATGAAAATTGAACTTGTGCTCAATCACCTCATCCAACACAAGAAAAAAGTGATTGCACAAGAGGATCTTAACAAACCTGTCAATGTAGCTTTGTATTGGGGTCCTCAATGCGAAAACAGCAAGTATAACCCGGCCATTACGTCACACCCAACCAGCTCCTGTTGGTTTGAGTTTCCTGAACTTAAACTGTCAAACCTTCACAATTTTGGGAAGAAATTGAAGCAGAAACAGTCAGAAGAGGCGCAATTATATTCCTTCTTTTGCGGAATGAGCTTCAACACAGAGATTCTCCCAAATAGATAAATTCTTGACTCTGGATGCTTGGTACACATGATTACTGAAAAGGACAACTTCAATAGAATTCAAATCAGTGACGGACTTGAAAAGATTTTGACCGGCAAGAGGGACGCTGCAATAACCATACAGGGAACTGGAGAAGTTGCTCTTGCCACCAAGGACTTGTTCATCACCCTGTCTGAGGCTTTATGGGTACCTGAGTTGACGTTCAATCTCATTTCTTTGGGTGCTCTCATGATCAAAGGTGCCCTACTCAACGTCAACTCTACCTGCAATCCAAGCACCTTCAAGCTGCACAAGAATGGACAAACCCTTTTATCAAGTGTTATTACCAATAATCTGTTTGTTATAGACATGATGTCTGAAGCAAGAGAATGCCACTACTCTCCAGTCAAACTCATGAATGTTAACCGTTTTTTGGGACATGCCAGTTTGGGAAGAATGGAAAAGTTTCTGAAGTACACAATTCCCTCTGCTGACAAAAACTCATTCAATTGTCTTAACTGCAATAAAGCCAAGATAACTCAAAAATCATTCTCTCTTCAGCAGACCACTGCCTTGAGATGTTTTGATAAAATACACCTAGATCTAATTGGTCCAATTAATCCCACGTCAAAGGGGGGATTTAAATACATTCTGAACTTAGTTGATTCCTATTCCGGATATCTGGCTAGTTTTCCTCTAAAAGCAAAAAGTGACTCTGCCAATACCATCATATCTATTGTTGAAAATAAACTTTGAAAGACAAAGCACTAACCCAAGGAAGTCTTATCCAACAGAGGTGGGGAGTTTGTGAACTCAAAGCTGCAGACTTACTATTGAGCCCATCAAATCAACCAAATCATTAGCAAGCCTTATCACTCACAACACAACGGCAGGGTCAAGCGAGCAAATCAAACAGCTATTGAGGCTGCTAGAGCTACTATCTCTTACTTTGGACTGCCAAAATCATGTTGGCATGAGGTGGTCAAAGGATGTTGTCTTATGCTAAACCAAATTCCAAAACAAGCGGGGGAAGACTCACCCTGGGTGAAGATGCACAAGAAAGACCTCCCTGTAGATTATATCAAACCCATAGGCTTTTCTCTCACCTATAAGCTTAACCACACTGACATACAGTCTAAATTGAATGATAAAGGAGCATCAGGAATCCTGGTAGGTTTCAATCCACAACTCCTCTTGTATAAAATAATCAACTCTGCTGGGAAGATAATCGACACAAAGCACATCATCTTCAAAAATCAAAAACCAATCAAAATTTCTGACAAACAAAAATAAATAGAACCTTCAAATTACATTTCAATCTCTCCACCCAACACAATTCCCAAATCTTCTGCTCAAAGTGTCTGCAAAATCAAAGAGGAATCAGAAAGTGAGACCGCTGACATTGAGCGCAACAGCAGCTCTGTTAACAAGTCCATAGTTGAACACAACATCCAACCAATGTTGCAAAATTGGGATAAACTCTCCAAGCCGGATTGATATGGATTCTTCTCAGATAACACTCCTAAGAGTCTTGAAGAAGCCATGCAAATCCCTTGCTGGCAAGAATCTGCAGCAAAATAATTTGCCACAATTGAAGATCAAGGCCTTTGGGAGGAAGCAGAAGATGATGAGGTCACAAACCCTCTGAAAACAGTCCCTGTCTTAAAGATCAAACCCAACTCACATGGCAAGCCTGTAACTTACAAGACCCAAATATGCGTTCAAGGGTTCAGTCAAATCTACGGCCTTGGTTATCTCAAAACTTATGCACCCACTGGTAAATTAGCATCATTATGTGCGGCCCTAACTTATGCCACTGAAAAAGGACTTAAGCTCTTAAAACTGGATGTTAAAGGCGCATTTCTGCATCCCAAACTTGACAAACAATTTTTCATCAAAAATCCATACAGTTGTAATTTCAAATCCAAATATCTCCTACTCAATAAGTCCTTGTATGGACTCAAACAAGCGCCTCAGAACTAGTATTGCATGTTAAGTGACTGGATCAAGTCCCAGGGTTTCTCTGAATAAGATTGTGACACGTGCTTATACATTGGGAAAGATGGGAGCTTTGCCCTCTTCTTTAAGGTGGACAATCTGTTGGTAGCAGGGGATGTGAATTTCTTTAAAGATGCTTTTCTCACCAAGTTTGAAAACTTGTCAGCTCACAAACCCAAAACTCGACTTGGAATGAAGATTGTTTGCAAGGAAAGGCTTATTCAAATATCATTTCCTCTTCATATTGAGAAGGGCCTGAGCAAAATGAAGATGATCAACTGCCATGGTGTATCTACACCTTGCACTCCCGGTCTCCATCTGCCGCCAGCAAGCAATGACAACCATCAAAAATTCCTCAACTTGAATGTCAGCTATTGCTTGCCAATTGGTTGGTTGAATTTCATTGCTGGTCTTGCGCGTCTGGAAATCAGCTTTGCTGTATCCAGCTTAGACAGACACTGCAAAAAAACCCAGTATAAGTCATTGGAACATAGTCTGCCATTTGTGGAAGTATCTAGCTCATACCAAGGAGTTGAGCCTCAACCTTGGACACCAATCAATCTCAGACAGACTTGTTTGCTTCAGTGATGCCACTTGGGGTGACAATCCTGTTTCAAGAATCTCTCAAAGCGGGTTCATCTGTTCCTTCAAGGGCAGTCCACTATACTGGACAAGTAGAAGACAACAAAACATTACTCACTCATTGACTGAATCCAAGAGAGTGGCTCTATCCAGCTGCCATTTGGAAGCTTTCTGGTTGCAACAACTCATCAAAGAGGTATATCAAACCAAATTCAAGTGTCCTCTCCATCTCATCAACAACAAAGGACTAGATGACAAAATACAAAAGTTTGGATCCATCTTGAAAGCCAAACACATCAATCTCAAAACCAAGAGTCTCCAATCCAATTACAAGAACAACCTTATCAAACTCAAACTGGTTCCTTCCCTTTCAATGACAGAAGATTCTTTGACCAATGCCGCAAAGAAAACTTCCACAAAACGGCTTGTAAATGCATTTAGCTCTCTCTTTCATTGACTGATGAGTTGAGCAGGGGTGCTAGAATCTGAGTCTTATTCCTCACTTCTCTTTCTTAAAGATACTATTTCATTCAATCTCAATTTGTTATCATTGGTCCATCTATTGTTGTTGTGTGAAAATTTTTGGTGCTTTGTTCATTTCACTCTCCTTTTCCCTTATTTTTCTATTTTCCTATTCTCTCCAAAATCTTGTTGTGACGTGCGTAGTTGGACCTCCTGACACAAACAATGTCTTGGCCCTTCTACTTTTCTTGTCTTGATCAGTTTCCAGTGTAGAAACTTCTAATTTCAAACCGCTCAACAACTACTCCCCTGATCCCCATTCTAGGAAATCAATCTGGATCAAGGAGCTAAGGACAGAAAACAACCAAGCAAGACCAAAATCCAATTCCCAACTCAATCACATTGCCCATTCTCAGTCAATGCAATAAAAAAATTGTAGTACTCTGGCAGCCAGTCTGATCTCTGTAAGGACCTATTCATCAACTCATCAATCAACTCAAACTCATCAACCGCTTGTACAGATCCTTCAAGGTGCTTTGTGGAACCATCAACTATTTCTATTTGGCTTGTCTCAGCTTATGCTGACTGAACTCTCCAATCAAAACTCTCTCATTGATTCTCAACCTCAGTCAGAATATGTCCTTGTCTGTTGTTTTCTTCATTTCTTTTATTTTTTTACTCTTGTGAAGTCTCACACTCATGAGTGATTGTTTGAAATCAAATACAGTCTGGTCTTGGTGACCAAACCTCTTTTTCACAGGTATTTCTTTTTTTGGCGGTTATAAATTTAAGTCCCAAATGAGCTGTTTACACAACTCATTTGGGCTGTGTTGCATGCTACATGGCTTGATTTTAGTTGTGTAGCCACCATGCCACTTGAGTGTGGTTGTGCAGCTCCCACACAATGGCCCTGGCTGTGTGGAACAACACCCAAGTACATTCAAGTTGTGTGGGCCTGTACACGGCTGGAATGTAGTCGTGTTTTGTGCCACAAAGATTCAAGTGTTGTGGGCCAAAAAAAAAATGAAAAAACAAACAAATAAAAATATATATAAAAAACCAGAAATCAACCAAAAGATCAAAAAATGGTGATTTGTTGTTCAAACAAAACAAAAAAATAAAAAACAAAATAAAAATAAGTAAATAAAAATATATAAAAATAAAAAAAATAAAAAAAACTGAAGACAACCAAAACACCAAAAATTAAATAAACAATGAAAGAATCTATGGAGCAGCCCTAAAGTATAAGTGCCAAGAAATACAGGTTCAAATTGACTTGCCCTAAAGTAAAAGTGCGAAAAATAAAAGTTCAACTTGACAAACCCTAAAGTAAAAATACCAAAGAAAAAGAAAAGTAACTTTACAAGCCCTAAAGTAAAAGCACCAAAAACAAAAAGAACAAGTTCAACTTGTGTTAAGATGATCTCATCACAAGAAGTAAAAATACTCCTTATGATTGGATCAGCCCAACAAAAGTTGAACTGAATTACCAATAAACTCTCATTCAAAACACTCATCATAATGATGGTAACTCAAAACACTCATTATAATGATGTTCAAAATGTGATGACCCTTTATATTAATAGAAGTAAAAAGGATTTTTGCTCAAATGGGTAAGATTGGAATTATTAATCCTTCAAGTAATAATAGAACCCAGTGTTTATTGTTTACAAAGGGAAAATAAATAGGCTCTGATTGATCTTTGATGCCTTTTTTCATTGGAGTATAAGTACAACATGACTCCAATGAAATGAAACATATAGGTCTGGAATACGCGTCTGCTATTATTTGACCCATATCTAACTTAGCAAGCCATTTTGAAGAGGGAATCTTTTCAATGATCTCTTCAAAATCAAGTCTTTGTTTAATATTTTCTACCTATTTTGCACCAACAAGCATATTAATGTAGCATGCTTTATTTCTCTCCAATTTTCCAATCATTTCCTTTCTCACTTTAAACAAACTTTCTTCATGATACTCAAGCAATTTAGCAATGACTCTAAATCCACAATTCCCATCACCAATTGGATCCCAAAACTCATCCAAGTGACTATGTAATTTCTGAGGTATTTTATTGAGGTATTTCACTTTGGGTTCCTATAATCAAAACTCACTCAGCCAAAATTTCAATAAAATTGATTAATCACATCAATACTGACCAAATATGTGCTTCTGGTTGACGCTTACTGCACATTTTCTTCCTCTGAAGATGATTTGGATTCCAAATGTGTTAAGACATGAAGCACTTCAGCAACACTTCTCTACTTTCTCTACAGCGCACCCACCCAAAGCTCCGCACGACCCTGACGGTCCCCCAACTTACCTATTCTGCGCCTCCCCTCTTCCTCATTGGTCTGGCACTGAATGACCCTCTTCCTCATCCTCTACCAACCAAATCAACTTCAAAGCTCATCAAGATCAAATCAAACCCATCTCTATTTTCTTATTTCCTTATTTCTATTTTCATATAATTTATTTCATTCTTTCTTCTATTCTTTATTTTATTCCATTCCTTTTATTCTTCATTCAAATTCCTCCTTTCTGCTATCAAAAACCAATACATCTCTCCAAGTCAAGACTGAACTGCTTCCAATCTCTGCCTGGTAAGATCTCAAACTTCTCAGAAGATCATCCGGGTCAACTAACCCTCAGTTCCTCAAACATCAGCTCTCGCCTGACTCATCCTACTTATCTCAAAGACGTCTCCTCATCCATGCTACTTAACTCAACTCTTGTGATCAATCAGACCTGTAGGATCTCTTTCTCCTTATCTATCTTGTGTCTTCTCATGTTCTTACCTATCCTACGTTGTTCAGCCTTGTTGGTTCTTAGTTCTTGATAATCAAATCTCAAAGTCTAACACGGTTAAAAGCCAAAACCAACAACCTCAACCAGACAAATTAAAGACATGAAAGAACCAACGGGAGCGTCAGACTATTTCCACCAAGTAGCCCTAAAAGCCTCGGTCGACGCCATACCCCCGTTAAATGAAGAAAACTACTCAATTTGGCAAGACAAGATGCTCATGCTCTTCAATCTCAAGGACATCAAAGACGCCATTACGAGGAATTCTGGACAGATGTCAAATAAGCAAGACCAAGAGATACAAGCAATTATCCTCTCAAAACTCGACAGTCCCACTCATGCAAATGTAGTCAACTCGACTAACATAGCGTCATCTAAACTTCTATAGGCCAAAATCACGCGGAGATTTGCATCATCAGAGACGGCCAACAGAGCTAGGGTTTTCAACCACTTCCTACACTCAACATTTAGCAAACATGCTATTGATGGATTTATCACCAAGATGCGAAAAGCAATTACAAGAATGACGGACGTGGGAATTGAACTTCCGAAAGACATATTAGCCTATTTACTTCTCTTTAAATTTCCCCCCATCCTTGAGAACCTCAAACAACAGATTATGCATGTCAAGAAGAATCTGACCATAGACATGGTCTTCAATCATCTCACTCAGTACAATAACAAAAGAAAAGCCCAGATCAAAGTCACAAAACCATTGGCTGACGTGTCCCTTGTGACGACTAGGGCAAAACTCAACAAAGATGAACGCAAAGTTATGATGCGCTGTAGAGAAGGCTACCACAACCCTAACGCTCCACATCCCAAGTCATCCTGTTTCCACCTACATCCCGAGACCGCTCCAGACTGGTGGATCAAACAACAAATGGAATGGAAGAATAAAAACAAAAAGAACCCAACAATTAACTACCACGCTCTTCTTACTCTCTGGATCAACTCTGATAGCAATCCAAACCTCCTTCTGGACACTGGAGCCAACGTCCACATCTTCAACGATCTCAAGTACTTCACCTCAATTGAGATGCAAGATAACCTTGAGGAAATCAAAACTGGTAAACTGGAAGCTAATCTCAAGATTTGAGGAACTGGCACGGTCCAGTTAGAATGGAAAGAATCAACAATCACCCTCAAAGACTGCGTATAGGCGCCCGATATCGTGATAAACCTAATCAGCCCTGGTCTCCTAGCTAAAAAAGGGTGTAACCTCACTCAAAAAAACAAAAATTTCACCGTTACCAGAAACAACAAGATTGTCTTAAAAGGACTCATCCAAGATCATCTCTTTGTCATCAAAAAACCTAGGACCGCTGGGAATAACCAAATTGTGAATCTATCCAACCTATCTCCCACTACCCTTCCTCCCTTACTCGAACTCCATCAAACCTATGGGCATGCTTCAATTTCCACCCTCAAACCTCTCCTGAAAGATCACTATCCTAACGAGGAACTCCTCAAGTTCTGATGTGAGAGCTGTGTTAAAAGTAAAATCACCAGAGCTCCATTTAATAGTGTCTCTACCTCCTCTAACAAGCCTCTGGAGCAAATTCATCTCGATCTGATTGGCCCAATCTCTCCCCAATCCAAATCCGGCCATGACTATCTTCTCACCCTTGTCAAAAACTAAACTGGCTATTTGGCGGCATTCCCCCTTAAATCCAAGGACAAAACTCCCAACACTATCATCAACATACTCAAAACAGAACACAAAATACTAAACTACTATCCAACCAAAATATTTTCAGATAAAGGGACTGAATTCACCAACGCCATCCTCAACAATTTTGCTAATTCAAAACATATCAAGCTTTTAACCTCCAAACCATACCACTCTCAACATAATGGCCGCGCTGAAAGGGCAAATCGAACTATTGTAGAATCTTCCCGAGCCATGTTTTCGTCGTCAAGACTACCCAAGAACTACTGGCACATTGTGGTCAGAAGCTGTTGCTTCATGCTCAACCAAATTCCGCGGGAAGGTAAAAATCAATCTCCTTGGGAGTCTATGTTTGGTAAGAAACTACCAACTAATTATTTAAAACCCGTAGGTACCTCCGTAATATACCTTGCAAACCTTAGGCAAAAGGGACATAAGTTCAACGAAAAAGGCCTCAAAGGAATCTTAATTGGTTTCAATCCAGTCTTTCACTCTTACCTTGTCCTCAACTCGCTTGGGGCCGTTATAGAGACAAAACACGTCAAATTCCTCAAGACAAGCTTGAGCAAGTTCCCACTCCTCAAATCATCTGGATTGGACATCTTCTCCCAATCCAACTCAGATCTACATGAATCAGATTTCTCCACATCCGACAAACAATATGCCATCCGCGACGCGAGCACTGAATCTCTAGAATCAGACTCTGAACCCGAGGACAAAGATAACTCCTCAAATCCCCCATCACCAAACTCTCCAACTCAAACGGTTCCCGCTCCCAATATACCATTGCAACCCAAACGAGAAACTCGAAAACCACAAAGATACGGATTTCATCACTACTACAAACCACCTTCCTATAAAGCCGCCCAAAAATTTCCCAGATGGCCAAAATGGGAGAAAGCGTCGAAGGACAAATTACTATCAATTGAATCTCAACACGTCTGGGAAGAATATTACGACACTCCAGACAACATCCTCAATACTACCTGGGTATTCAAGATAAAAGAAAATTGTCATGGAGAACCTGTTAAATACAAAGCCAGATTATGCGTACAAGGTTTTGACCAGATTCAAGGCATTGATTTTGATGAAACTTGGGCACCTACTGGTAAACTAGGATCTCTCCGCCTGGCTCTCTTGTACGGCCTCAAAAATAAGATGAATTTTACGCAATTAGACGTAAAGGGAGCTTTCTTACATGCTCCTCTGAATGAAAAAGTTATAATTAAAACTCCCAAAGGATCAGATAGAAAGTCTCCCTTCTTAAAGTTGAAGAAATCCTTATACGGCCTTTGACAATCACCAAAGAACTGGTACAAAACTCTTACTACTTGGATCAAGTCGCAAGGATTCCATGGGTCTACCAGCGAACCATGCTTGTTTCTCAATTCTGATTCTGGCAAGGTTGTCTATTTCCACGTAGATGATCTGATTCTAGTGGGAAGGACTAACAACTTCGCGTCAAATTTTCTAAAAAGATTTTCCAATTCTTCTTGCCATTCCCCAAATATGATCCTTGGAATGCTGATGGAATTTGAAGGCGACAAGATTATGCTCAGCCAACCAAGGACTCAAAGAATTGGGCCTTACCGACTGCAGGGATGTCAACTCCCCACTGACTCAAAATACACACCTTGAACCTGCTACGGATGAAGATCATGCCAAATTTGTCCAGCTCAACATCAATTACCAATCCGTGACCGGCCTCCTGAGTCACATTTCTCAATACACTCAACCGGACGTCTCCTTTGCTGTATCAAGCTTAGCAAGGTTTAATGCAAAGCCGGGTCTCACGCACTGGAGAGAGGTCCGGAAGGTTTGGAAGTATCTCAAGACAATGAGAAATCTCAAGCTGGTCCTCCAATACAATCCCAATCAGGAGATGATTTCTGGCTTTAGCGACGCAACTTGGGCCGACAACCCTGTGTTCGGCAAGTCTCAGACTGGTTACATAATTTTTCACTACGGAAGTCCCGTCATCTGGAACTCGTCAAGACAACAAAACATAACCTATTCGTCCACTGAGTCCAAACTGAATGCTATGCTGGACTGTTACTTAGAATTGAAGTGGATTTGCCATCTGGTTGGTGAGATTTACTCCATCACCTCAATCAAACCCACAATCTACGTAGACAATAAGGGGCTCAAAGATAAAATAAAGAAGTTTGGGTCTCATTCAAAATCTCAACATATAGATATCAAAACTAAAGGCTTAATAGAAGACCTTTTGCTCAAGAAATACAAACTACGGCTCATTCCTTCAGACAAAATGATGGCTGATTCCTTAACCAAAGCAACCTCAGTTCAAATACTCCAATCTCTTCAGGCAAAGATATTCTACGGAATCAACAGTGACCGCCATTTGAGTTCTCCTCTTACCAGCCACGAGGGGTGTTAAGACATGAAGCACTTCTGCAACACTTCTCTACTTTCTCTACAGCGCACCCACCCAAAGCTCCGCGCAACCCCAATGGTCCCCCGACTTACCTCTTCCACGCCTCCCCTCTTCCTCATTGGTCTGGCACTGAATGACCCTCTTCCTCATCCTCTACCAACCAAATCAACTTTGAAGCTCATCAAGATCAAATCAAACCCGTCTCTATTTTCTTATTTACTTATTTCTATTGTCATATAATTTATTTCATTCTTTCTTCTATTCTTTATTTTATTCCATTCCTTTTATTCTTCATTCAAATTCCTCCTTTCCGCTATCAACAACCAATACATCTCTCCAAGTCAAGACTGAACTGCTTCCAATCTCTGCCTGGTAAGATCTCAAACTTCTCAGAAGATCATCCGGGTCAACTAACCCTCAGTTCCTCAAAAATCAGCTCTTGCCCGACTCATCCTACTTATCTCAAAGACGTCTCCTCATCAATGCTACTTAACTCAACTCTTGTGATCGATCAGACCTGTAGGATCTCTTTCTCTTTATCTATCTTGTGTATTCTCATGTTCTTACCTATCCTACGTTGTTCAGCCTTGTTGGTTCTTAGTTCTTGATAATCAAATCTCAAAGTCTAACAAAATGAAGTGAAGCTAATTCAATTTCAGTCCCTTCCTCTGAGCTATAAAATTCAGACTCTGATCCTGCAGACTTTGAGTAACAATAAATATAATATCATCATCAGTTAATTAAAACCATAAAATGAAAGTTTCACAAAAGAAAAGACTTAAAATCTTCTTTTTTCTTATTTGGTGCCCCTCTGATTCTCTTTTCCCGCTTAAGCTGATTTTCAAACTTTTCAAAGTGAGAAGGATCTTTCCAGGTATCTTTCAGTTTTTCCTGGCCTCTGCTTGATTGCAAGACTTTAGGTTTGATTCTTGGATTTTATAAATAATTTTCAGTCTCCTGAATCAAGTGCTTCCACAGCCAGAAATGATCTTGTTCAGGATATGCCAAAATCATTGCATTGAACTTCTCATGTAACTGAGGATTGTTGAGCATTTCATCAACATCAAACTTTCAAAATTTAAAAGGATAAAATATCATTCAATTAGGAATCATCAATTAAAAATAAATTATCAAGAAGCATTAATCAAAAAGCATTAATCCCATTAAACCAACTTACATAACTAGAAATTCAAGGGTCATAATCAAACCTCCACTGAGGATGAACATCCTCAGGCACAATGAATCCTCTTGATGCTAGTTGGTCAACTATCTGGTGGGAACAGGGAAAACCCATAGTCTTGGAGTATCACTTGCTGCACACTTCTCCATCATGGTTCTGCTTTAATTTCTCAAATTGTTCCACAAAAATTTTAATTGCCTCTAAAGACAACTTGTATCCCAATGGTAACATTTCAGTGGGAAAAACTATTTCTATCTTTATTCAATAGTTGTAAAGGGAATCCTAAACCAATTTAATTTGATTGGAAACTGTTCCTTCTAGGTTCCTCCAAACATCCAACATGTTTCCCAAAGAATATCCAAGGAATTGTTTGAGAGTAGCATGGGCCCCTTCAACCCAAGATTTTTTATTTCCAAAGTCTTTGTTTTTGCAAGTCCAAGCCATTACAGATGTATCTTTGATACAGAAAATTTCATGATCCATATACTCAAGCACATCCTCACAGTCTTCCAAGAAACACTTTATACAAGTCATAATGTAAGAAAGCCAAAAATAGGAAGATTAAAAGTAGAGGAATTCATTTTGCACTTACTCTAAGTTCTGCATAATTGACCTCTGCCTCCTCCTTGTATTTTGAGGCCCCATACTTAGCCCACAGAGATATAAATCTTTGCCATCCTTGAAAATCATTATTAAAGCACACTTTACAGTTTGCTTGTGTGGTGTATAAAGCCCATCTGGGTGCCCAGAAAAGTTTTCTTTTTGTCCCCCAAGCGGGACTTGGTTGGGTGCCTAGAGGTCTTCATTTGGTTGGTCTTGCAGGGGTAAGAAATTGGCTCTCAAAAAAGTTTTCCTTGGCCCAGATCAAATCTGGTTGCACAAAATGACCAGCCTCCCTCCCTGCAAATTTAACCCATTGTTTCTTTTAATTTTTTTCATTATATTTGGCATGTCAAAATGCCCATCTTTGATCAAAGCCCAAACCAAATTAGAAAGGGGCCAGGTTGATTTGGACATGCGCAAACTGGTGCTTGACAGGGTGCCAAGTTTGCCTGGCCAGACACAAGCTGGCTTTTTTGGCCCCACGCTGTAAGACTCCAAACGGTGCTAGGCCGTGGCAGTTCTGTGGAGGGGAAAGGTGCTGTTTAGGCTGCCCTCCTGAGTGTTACAAAATATTTAAATGTAACCAAGATCAAGGTCCAGAACCTGGTAAATGAGGAATCAAGTAGTAGAGGATAAAGATGATAGTAGTTTGGTAGCAATGGAACAGCACTATCTGATCCAAGATTATGTGGGAAATACTTGGACAAAAGAAGCTAAAGTTTGTTTAAATTTCAAAGAACAAAGCTATTGTATGTAAACAATGCCCACAAGCTAATAACTCTGGTTTTCAGCAGAAGATTGGGGATGATCAACTCAAACCAAACAAACCTCCAGGTTCTCAATGAACCTGCCCAACTCTCCGCAATCAAGCGCTTGAAGCGTACCAGATAACTGAGGGTGGCTGTACAAGACAAAGCACTATGTTTAAGAAGCTCTAAAAGCAAACAGTAAACTGATTTGAAGCAAGGATAACCTCAAAACTTCTCAAGGAACTCAAGAGTAGGCTGGCAGAATGCAACTCCAAAAAAAAATAAGGGAGGTATAACACTCCAGGTCTTAAGCTTAATAAGACCTCTTCAATCAATTGTGATTGGCTCCAGAAAGATGATCAAGGAGGTATCAAGAAAAGAATGGTCAGAGAAATTGATCAAGGAGTGGTATAACACACTCAAAAATTCCAACAGACAGAATTATCTTCAACCAGCAAGGCTATTGGTTGGTGATAAGGATCAGGCCACAGAGGGGAAAAGACTAAGGATCAATGGATCAGGGGGCAATCATGATATACCCAGGATGAGGATGAGGATTTGATTTCAATGATAAAGGGGTGAAATATGCCATACTTCCCTTTGATGTTTGGAAAAGGCAGGGGAGAGCCCCTCCTTTTATAGACCATGGGTCCCTGTAGACTATTTACAAGAGATACTACAAATAGAGGGGAATTTTTTTTTTTTTTTTTTTTTTAGGATTTGATTTAATTTGATCATGGGAGAACAATGAAAGGACAACTGAAAAAAAGAAGGGAAAAAAATCAAAAATTAAAAAAAATGAAATAATAAAAGAAATGAATGAGCAGGGATAAAAAGGGCAACCAATGGCCTGCGGATGACCGCCATCAGGACCCGCGTTGTCAACGGATGACCGCGCGGTCAGAATCCTTGAGGGGCGCGGGACACATCACCAATCCTTGCAGGCAACAGACTACTCGCATGGGAAACCGGTGAGCAATGAGAGCGCGGATTGGGGGACAATTGTTGACCACAAGGGTTGATCAATGGGTTGATGGTAGTTGTGATGGTAGACGTTAGAGAGGAGCAGGAGAAGGAGGGATGAGTAGATGATCCAGTGAGAGCAATCGATGAAGACAAGTGATAGTTGGGTAAGTCAGAGTATGATGGAATCCAGCAATGGAGGGTAGGAAAAAAGGAATATTTATTACAGCCCCATGGCTGGCTGGTGGATCATTGTGAGGATGATTACCAACAACCGCAAGAAACCCTTGCGGTCATTGGTTGGTGGCAGCGGTTGATAAGAATGGGAGATGATGATTGGAGGATGGATTGGAATGGATGGACTGATCCAATGGGAGTAGGTTTGAGTTAGGATGAATGGTTTGAATTGAATGACCATTGGAGATGGAGGGAGTGGTGATTGTAGGATAATGAAGTGAGGATTTGTGATCCAATAGATTTGAGTTGATGGGGAGTTTTTGTAAGGCTGGTGGTGATGATGATGATGGTGGTGGTGATTAAGCTTGGGGTGTCATTGCCAGATAGAAGCCCGCGAGCCAAGCCAGTCTTCATCCGCGCGTTTGCCAAAAGGGTGGATAGCAGTGCAAAGCAAGGGAAAATTGAACATAGGACCGGGCGCTAGGCACCCAAGAGATGATCCTAGACAACTAGGAGAGTGGGAGCAGGAAGTTTGGGAACTCAATATGGATATCATTTGGGATCAAAATTTTTTTTTTTTGGATCTAAATGGAGGCTATAGAAAAGTTCATAAACAATTTTCCTTTTTCTGTACTGGTCCAGAGGTGTCCCAGATTGGGCACCACAAGGCTTGCTTTACAAAAAAACCCAGAATTTGGCCAGGTGCCCAGATGGGCTTTAGACACAATATGCTTTTATAAAAGTGCCACTGACAACACTGTCTTGTTGAATCAGGGAAGCTTTGTTCTATAGGACAAATCAGAGCCTTTTGATGTTCCATCAAAAAGACTTTGGGAAGTCTCTCAGTATAATAAGCCAGCTCCTTTAGTGCATTTAAAGACCAACTTTAGAACTCAAACATTTCTCTTGTTATAAAAACAAGAGCTTTTGTCAAAGTTTTTTGGTTGGCTGTAATTCCTACAATATTCAATAGGGGGATGTTTTACTTATTTGTTTTATAAGTACAAGCCATCATAGAAATATCATGGAATTTTTTTCAAAGCTTCAATTACTTGGGGTGGGCCAAGAATAGGGCCTCCAAGTCACCCTCTCCGCTCGATTTTGCTCAATTAACCCAACCTGAATCACCAAGTTGTTCAAAGAGGGCATGTCAGCTCTCTGATACCAGAAAACTTGCAGTCCTTTAGCTAAAGATAGTGATAAAAATGCTGGAGTAATAAAACTCCGAAAATAAACACTGAAAGAGATCAAATAATAAATACTTCAAGAGCTGGTGCAATGTTTCATTGTTTTTTTTATAAGGGTTTTCAATATGTTAATAAAAGAGGGGCCACAGTATTATACTACTGGGGATCTTTATAGACAGACAACCTCTCTTCAAGGGGCCTCCTTAAGCAGTTTAAGAACCTTAGAATAAATAATGGGTGCCTTATAAGGACTTATCCACTGGTATCGCCGGGAAAAAGCACAATGGCAAAAGCAGGAAGGGAAACACTTAATCTGAGCAATAATTCCACAGAAAGCCTGCAAAGATTCAGGTAAAGGGTTTCAGAGCAGCTGGGGTTGATTTATTGAATATACTTTAATGAATCAGGTTGATTCTTTTGAGAAATAATAATAATACTACAGAATAAGTCATAAATCACTTGCTTATCTCCTTATAAGCACCTGATCAACAATGACACACTTTCTGATTGATAATTATAATTTCTGGTAAAACTGATAGGGAATAATGGATCCAAAGAGGTCTGTATAAATACCTTTTTGGGTGATAATGAGATTCTCTGCGCATTGAGAGAGGGTTCTGCTCATGGGCTGAGTCTGGTATGCCAGTCATGGCAAGTTTGGCACGTCAACTTGGTGCTTTCAATTGGCTGTCCTCAGATCTGCTGGATTTCTGTACTATTTTAGCCACAGGATCTGTTAATCTGTTAATGGAGTAATATTCTGCACTTATCCTTTATCTGTGCTATTAATATTGTTTTAAAGTAGACAGATGTTGATATTAATTGATTTTACATCATCTGATGAGCACATGGGGTTTTTTTAATAATTTATACGGCCACTCCTTGTAGTTTTTTGTGGTCTTCAAAGATCAGCATCTGTCTGTTTCATGGTAACATTCAATATTTGATTTATTTTTTAAAATATTTTTGAATTAATTATATAATTTTTTTATTAAGGTTTTAAGGTTTTTAGACCATTTGCAATGCATATGTCACCTTATCACATATTCCAGGTAAACCCTCCTAGGTTGTAGCTCCTGTGAGCAGTACCTGCTTGTCAGATTTGTCACAACTGATCCTGACGCAGCAATCAGTCCATTCAGATGCGCGCGGGGTAGGATCCACTGCGTGCGTGGAAAAATTGGCTGCGCGTGGGACTTCTGTACACAGGAGAGTGATGCTTAGGGGTTGTATAGGGATGCAGGACTGCGCACGGGAATTGTTACATAACACATTTCCATGTGTAACTCCTAAAATGTACATAAAACCTCAATTCTGACTGAATTTCAGGTGTGAAACCTATATGTGAAAAAACATGTGAAATATTAAATTTTCCATAAGGAGCCATATTGGTTCTGTGAATTTTTGGTCAATTTTTATTTAATTATTTAAAGTATGAAGGAGTCATATTTCAAGGGTGGGGTCAGTGAGTGACCCTACATTATTTTGGGTGAAGAATCCATTTCTGAAATAATATTTATGGATTTCCCACTCCTTAATTTTTTATTTTATTGTTATTTTTATTTTTATTTTCTTTTTTTTGTTACTTTTACAGATTGCTCTGTACATAGTAGCAAGCTGACAGGACCTCCATAACACTTTTTACCTTTAGTTCTTCAAGCCCTACCTTAAACTGAGTGTGATATATTGTTTGGTCATCAAAATATTTTCCACAATAAAATCTTTCTCAATTTTCTTTTTAGTTGAATAGTATTGAGCCCATTATTCATGCCTTCTTTTAAATTCACTATGGCCACCCCAGAGATTCTCCTGAGGTGAGGATGCACTGAGGGGTTTTGAGATGGTTTTGTTTATTTTGATCATGTCTGTAGGAGATTTGACACAAGGGGTCTGCCTTTGTGTGACTTTCACAGATTAAAGATTTGCACCCAACCTTCCTTATGTGAGTTTTCCTAGACCATTTGGTCAGCAATGGCCCAGAGTAGGAACCGTGTATATCATAGGTTAAATCCACATATTTATCACTCTTTGAGTTGAAAACTGTTCAAGCTTAACCATGCTTTATTTCCCATGTTTGACAATAGTTTTGTGCTTCTTCACTAGTAGGAAAGGCTCTCAAAGGAGTTGGTTCAAGTGTATATGTCATAGTTACATAGTCATAGTTCAGTTTCCATCAAATTAAATCAGGAAAAGGCTGGAGTAACGTAAATGTTACTCACCACCAGAAGTCATGTCCATTTGTAAAACTTTTTCTTCCTCAATTTTAACCCTAGATAAGGAAAGAATTGGTGCTTCCAATCTTTCATTACCCAAATTGTTCATTTACTCAGCTTTGTTAATGGCACTATCAATGTAGTCCTTCAGTTCAGCCATGTCACCAAAAGGAGGGCTTTCCACTATTCAAATTATTGATTCTTCCATTTTTCTTCTGTTCACTCTCACAATACCATTTTATCTTCCTTTTATTTTCTATCTTTTCTTTTGTTAGTGTCACTGTTGCTCTTCCGTCTGAACTCTCTCAGAAAACTTTTTTTGACCTACCTGGCATCCCCCAATCTCATCCTGGCTTCACACAGGTCTCCCTGGCATCTCACATGCCACTTCTACCCAAGTCCTCTCCCTCTCTCTTGACAGCTCAGACTCTGAAAAACTCCAACAACAAACTCCTATCTCACTCTATGACATCTTTGGTAACTTTTCAACTTCACCCACCAAAGCCTCAATCACTGCGCATCCCAAATTAATGTAGGTTCCATGACTATCTTCAACTCTAGATCAAAACTTATCCCCAGTCATGATCTACCTCTTCAGCTCAATTCTTGTCCCTGTTGGATAAGTTGCTGGTAATCTTGAGTGTTACAAGACAGAGTATCTTAGTTTTTGTCAGTCAGGTTCTTCCCAGTCTCACCATAGGCCATAATCCTGCCAGAAAAACTCTCCTCCATCCTGTTCTAGGTTTATCAGACTTCTTTACCTTTCACATGGTTAAAAGACAAAGTTTCCAATAGCTTAACCAACATTTCATCCTCATCTGAATCACATGGACCAGGCAGAGAAGGTAACTTCAAGGCTCTTGCTCTCAAGTCCCTCATGGAATCAACTCCTCTTCTCACCAAAACTAACTAATCAGTCTGGAATAAGAAATTGAGAAATTATTCAATATTTGTGGTATTCTCCACTTAATGAACTCCAGCAAAGCTCTTGAGGAAATCCCAAAAAAAAAAAAAAAGCTGGCTAACTCATGTCTAAGCTTGATCCTTCTACCCATACCAACATCATCACCAAAGAAAATGAGGACTTATCCAAATTGATCTGGCTTGCTGCCAAGGATCAATTTGCCTCGAGTCAAGCTGCCAATAGGGCTCAGATGTTCTTCAATTTCTTGTACCTTGGATTCAACCAAAACAACATAGACGGCTTTTTCACTTCTTTGAAACAGCACCTTGGTAAAATTGATGAAATTGGCATTGACCTTCCCTCTGATATCCTCAGCTGCCTGATATTTTTTAGACTACCAGATTCAATTAAATCAATAAAATCTCACATAATGCACTCTGGCGCCAATCTAACTGTTACCCTGTTTCTCAATAATTAGGTGCAGAACTGGAACAAAGAACAGTCAAAAAAACAAGAGTCCTCTGACACTTCTGCTGCACTCTATCATCAAAACTATCAAGACACTAACGTGCCAAGATGCAAAAATGGAAATCACAACCCTCTGATTAAGTCACACCCCACATTCCTCATGCTGGGTAAAATTTCCAGACCTTTAACCTGAACACCCCCCAAATAAAGCCAGAAAAGGCACAAAAAAGAAGGAAGCTCACTTCTACTCATTATTCTGGGCTCTCAACCACAAAGGTAAACTAGAAAAAAACCAATTCATCCTGGACAGCGGTTGCTCTATCCACATGATCAGAGACAAAACGCTCTTCAGCCATCTAACCATCCAATCCAGCAACAAAAAAAATCAAAACTGGAAAGAAGGGGGATTTATTGAAAATTCAGGGCCTGAGAACTGCCAAACTTTTCATCAAAGACAAAACCATGAGCCTCAAGAGCTCTGCTTGGGTTCCTGGAGCTACTTTAAATATCATATGTATTTGTGCACTGCTGAAGAAAGGCTGCAGTCTCTCTGTGAACTCCAAAACAAACACTCTGACCTTTGCAATAAAACTCAAAAACAAGAGAATAATCAAAGGGACCATTTTCAACAACTTACTTGTTCTAGATAAAATGCCTCCGCTCACTGACAAGAGCTGTTATTTGAATCAGTCAAAAAGTTTTGATCTCCACAAGAAACTTGGTCATTTCAGCCTAGGAAGGATCAAAAAATACCTTGGACATAGTCTCAACCAAGATATCAAGGAGAAATTTGAATGCCTGGCCTGAAAGAAGTCCATAATCACCAGGTCCTCCTTCAATGACAAACAAACGCCAGAAAACCAAGTTTTTGAAAGACTCCCCATGAATTTAATGGGCCCTCTGAACCCAATGAGCAAAGGAGGTATTAAATACTCCCTCACTCTAGTTTATAACAAATCAGGTCATCTATCAAGCTTTCCCCTGCCCTTGAAGGATGCTGCCACAGCAAAAATTATGTTCATGATCGACAATGAAGCTAGGAAACAAGGGGACAATCCAATAGAGGTGATTACCAATGGCAGCGGAAAATTTGTAAACAAATCCTTGTCAACTTCCTTCAAGTCTAAATCAATAAATCATCTAATTAGCAAGCCCTATCATCCCCAGCACAATGGGAAGTCCAAAAGCTCTAACCAAACCATTATTGAATTACTCAGATATGCCTTCAGCTATTCATCTATCCCCAAAAGCTACTGGCATGTTGTTATTCAAAGCTTCTGCTTTGCCCTGAATCAAATCCCTGCAACCAAAGGAGAAGAAACCCCCTGGAAATTGATGCATAAATTCAGCTCCCCAGCTAACTATCTCAAAACCCTTGGATCCAGATCCATTTACCTTCTCAGCAACACCAAAATCCTCTCAAAACTAACTGATAAAGGCGCAGAAGGAATTCTAATTGGCTAAAATCCTTGGATACTGTCCTACAAACTCATCTCCAAGTTGGGAAAAATTGTTGAAAAAAGAAATGCGGAGTTCCTAAAAGACCAAAAACACACCCTTAGATTCAACTTTCAAACTCAAGGCTCTGCCTCCCAATGTTAATGCCACTGTGAAGTCTCAATCACCTAAAACCCCTGAAAACCAAATTTTGGCATCTCCCAAAGAGTTAAAACCACCAATTATTGATTCAGCTACTTCCTCCAAATCTTAATACAACAATTTCAATTGGACAATCCAAAATTCCCTCCTTCCTTGATTGAGCAAAAGACAGCTACTCAAACCTCCTGACATATATGGCTAATTTCATTCAAACAAAGTCCCCTCAAACATCTACAAGGATCTTAAACACCCTGAATGGAGTCCTTCTATCAACAAAGAGATATATGCGGCAAAGGACCTTGAAGTATGGGAAGATTCAGACAAATCCACGGTAACCAACCCTCTGGACACAATGTGGACATTTCAATGCAAGAAATACCTGCACACAGTTGCAATAACTCTCAAATCCAGATTTTGCATTTAGGGTTTCAATCAAAGGTACGGTATCAATTACCTTGAAACTTTTTCTTTCACCAGAAAAATAGCCTCCCTTTGAGCTCTTCTAGCTTACTTGGTAAACAAGCAACTACCCATCCTTCAAATTGATGTTAAAGGTGCCTTCCTCCATGCACCTCTCCACAAGATTGTCAACATTAAAAATCCAGTCGGATCAAAGAGATCTAGCAAATTCCTGAAGCTCAAGAAATCTTTATACGGCCTAAAACAAGCGCCTCTAAACTGGTATAAAACACTAGTTGGTTGGATCAAAAGCAAAGGCTTCAAGGAAAGCAACTCTGATCCCTACCTGTACCTCCATGACAACTCAGTCACCAATCTTTTCTTCCAGGTCAACAATCTTGTTTTAGTAGGTGATTTTGATTGATTCAAAGCTGCCTTTTTGGAAAAATTCTAGGATTCCTCTGCCCACAATGTAGACACACTCCTAGGAATGAAATTCAACCAAGACAAGGACTTCTTAGGTTTTCACTACCAAATCACATCAAAAAGGGTTTGGAAGAACTGAATCTGACCAACACCAAACCCCTGAACAATCTCTGTACGGCAGGTCTGCACCTATCACTGGTGACCAAAAACAAGATAGAGAAATTCAAAGAGATCAACATCAACTATTGTTACCAAATTGGTTGACTCAACTTCATAGCCAACCTTTCCAGACCCAACATAAGCTTTGCAGTATCCATTTTAGCGCAATTCTCCAAACTTCCCAGAATAAATCACTGGAAAGAAGTTGTTCACATTTGGTAATAACTTCTGAACACCATCAAATTCAAGCTTTTTATCAGAAGAAAGTTGGAGGCAAACCATCTAGTAATCTACAGTGATACTACTTGGGGAGACAACCCTGACTCCCAACTATCACAATCCGGTCTGCTGTGCATTTTTAAGGGGAGCCCCATTTATTGGACCAGACAGCAAAAACACAACATAGCTCACTCATCCACCAAGTCCAATTTAACTCTCTCTCAACAGGCCATCTCAAAGGAAAGTGGCTCCATCATCTTCTGAGTGGGTTATGGCGCAAACCACTGGATCTACTGGTACATCTCAAAGAAAATAAAGGCCTTGAAGACAAGCTAAGGAAGTTTGGAACCAAGTTGCATGCAATACAAATTGAAATCAACCTCAAAAGTCTATGAAACAACCTGAACAATGGCTCCATTAAAGTGAAACTATTTGTCTCTCAAGAAATGCTAGCCAACACACTTTCAAAGGCCACTAGCAATGCTGCCATAAAACACCTGGCTGAGTATGTCAACTCCTAAAATCCCTTGATGTAGAGTTAAGCCGGCCTGTTGATTCTTCCATTGTTCTTCTGTTCACTCTCACAATACCATTTTATCTTCCTTTCTTTTTCTATCTTTCCTGTTGTTACTGTCACTGTGTCTCTTCTGTCTGAAATCTCTCAGCAAACTTTTTGTGACCTACACAGAATCCCCCAATCTCAACCGGGCTTCCCACAGGACTCCCTGGCATCTCACATGCCACTTCTACCCAATTCCTCTCTCTCTCTCTTGAAAGATCAGACTCTGACAACCTCAAACAACAAACTCCCATCTCACTCTGCAATATCTTTGGTAACTCTTTAAACTCACCCACCAAAGACACAATCACCATGGATCCCAAATTACTGTAGGTTCCATGGCTATCTTCAACTCTACATCAAAAATTATCCCAAGTTGTGATCTACCTCTTCAGCTCAATTCTTGCCCCAGTTGGATCAGTTGCTGGTAATCTTGAGTGTTACAAGACAGAGTATCTTAGTTGTTGTCAGTCAGGTTCTGCCCAGTCTCACCATAGGCCATAATCCTGCCAGAAGAACTCTCCTCCATCCTTTTCTAGGTTTCTCAGACTTCTTACCTTTCACACCCATAATTCAAAAAAAATCTAATGGTACTTCAGTATTCAATCCAAATTTCAATCAAACAACTAAAACGTTTGCTTAATTTTGAGTTGAGAAAGATCAAGTTAACCAACAGGCAGTAAAAATTTCCTTTTCTTTTTTCAACGGGCAATTTTTAGGGTACTTTGTGGGACAGGGACAATTTCACAGGTTTTATTTGCCAGAGGCAAGCATTTTGTTTAAGTTTTCACTTTAGGGTTCACTGTATGATTGCTAGTTGTGGTCCAATAGTGCAAAATATTATGTGTTGATTGCAAATTTTGGCTTATGGAACCCAAATGCGGTCCAGGGGGTTCCAAAAATTCTGGCACAACCCTTAGGGGGTTTTATAACCCCAAAAAAGCGTCAAAATGTCCACGTACAGGGGTAAACAACCCAAAAATGCCTTTTACGTGGGGTTTTAAACCCCCTGGGGGTTGCGCCTGTTTGAAACAACACTTTGGACGCATGTATGGGCCCCCATGCATCCATTGGTCTTGGTAGGGCCGTAAACAACTCCAACACAACTGGGAGTTGTGAATTTATCATCACCCTTTATTTTATTTTTACTTTTAGTTTTATTTTATGTTTATTTTTATTTCTCTAAAAAAAATAATTTTCTGAGTAAAGATATTCTTAAACTTAAAATTCTGATCATCCAAGACAGGGAGGGGAATAACCCAGAAGCAGTCTCAAAATTTCAGGGTTTGAAAAGAGCCAAACCTGAACCAGGAAAAAATTGATGGCACTTGGTGCCAGGCAACATCAAGTAAAAGAATTTATGCTCTTGCACCACTCAACTGGTACTTTGGTGGGATTATCATGGTATTCCAGAGCACAGTGACTGTGCATTTTTTTTCTTTTTATTTTTTCATTGAATGGTTTTCATATAGACAGATTACCAGAGTAATCATAATTTCACCTGACACCAAGTGCATGAGTTTCATCCCTGGTGCTATTGAGTTGGTTTGTAGGCTCATCAGCACCAAACCTGAAATTGAGATAAAATCATTCACTCCTGAGAATGAAAATTATCTTGAAAATTAATGTGACATCCTTAAATTTCAAAAAACAATCTTATATTTGATCAAAATCTCAAGATAATTTTAAAAAATGAATGTAATACAAACAACCAAATTTATCAATAAAAATTTCCATCTTTCATCCATTGATTCCAACTCAGTTTACCATCCAAAAAAAAAAAATTCTAAAAGAAATTCTAAAAAAATGAAAAATTAATAAAGAATTAATAAAAGAAAAAACTTATAACTCATATTGCAAATATTTTTTTTTTGAATTGAATTGAATGGAAATGGTATCCAAATAAGTAATTTTATAGATTAAAATACTCAGTCATTTCAATTTAATATCCTGTTCAAAACCAGCCATTATTTTTTTTTCTCCTCATGGTTTCAGTTTGAAGTTCAAAATTCTTTTTTGACCTCAACAATTTAGTGAATAGCTTCCCTGAGGTATGAACTGATTTACAAAATTGTTTTGGTTGGTACTTTGAATCAATAGTCTCATAATTTCAAGAATATTGATTAGTTAGTTTTTTTTTGAATCTGAATCCATTTTATAACCAATCTTCTTGGAAGAAATCTTCTTGGAATTCTATCTATCTCCTTGGACTTCTCCTGGATAATTTATTCCTTTCTCCAATTATCTTGCAATCATTCAAATAATGGACTCATGTTGGTTTTACTACCATATTTTGAATTGGCTTTTTCATGGTTCTTGGATCATTTGAGGCCCCTGTGATGTTCAGATATCAATGGTGGTTGACTTAAGCTTGATGATCCATTCTTCTTGATTTTTTTTATTTTTACTAATTTCTTCAAATAATTTGAATTCATATTTTATTTGGATTTTTTTATTCTTACTGAGGATCAAGTTGATTCAACCAGAAATTAGAGAAAGATTTTCAGAATAAAATATCTAGAGAATCTTGTTGGTTCAAACTTTTGATTGAATTCAATCAAGCTTTCATGTAAAATGATCTTGATTTTTAAACGGAACAAAAGTTTTTAAATTCAAAGGTTTTGGATTTGGGTTGAATTTGGACTGAGTACCAGAAGTAATCCTAAAGAAAAAAAAACAGGTAATATATATTTGGCCAATGTTAAATTTGCAATCCATCTGAGTTGCAAACATTTATTATATACATATTTTTTTAAAAAATTTTTAACTAAAAATAAATTAATTAATTAAGTTAAAAATATAATTATAAACAAAATACAAATAAATACGTTCAAATGAAATGAAACAAATAAATAAATATATAAATATTTTTGAAAAAAAATTGGTTAATTAAAAAAAATAAATAAATAAATAAGTACAAAATAAATCAACTAAATAAGGTAAATATAAATAAAAATATTTTTTTGCCATTCACAACCCACCTTAGTTGCAAATGACTGTTTGCAACTCAACTGGGTTGTGAATGGTTGTTTGCGACCCATTCTGGGTTGCAAATTGCGCCACACAACATCTTTTAGGTAGTGAACGGGGGTGGCAAGGTAGTGAATTTAACATTGCCCTATATATATATATATATTTGAGACTAATTTCCTAATAAAATTCAACTTATTTTGTTCATTAAAATGAAATAAAATTAATTATTGAACTTTAATTAGGAATAGAGGAAACAGATCTTATTTGGTGGAATGAAGCTTATTGATGGAAGAAGATCAAGTAAGTTTTGTTCTATGCTTTTTTTCTTGCCACTTATTTTTTGGTCATCCTTACTGTTACAGCCCTTGAATGGATACAAATCAACACAATTAAATTATGTGCTTTTTTTTCTCTTTCTCTTCTTTGATTTAATGATTGATGGTGAAGGATTTCAATAACCATCCATAGCTTTGATCACTGATACCCAAAGATAATCATGAAAAGGATGATGATGATGATGGATGCTGATTACCATAGTTGAAAATCATGGGTGGTGATGATGGTGTCACAGGGAAATGATGATCCTTGATGAGAATGATGATCACTGATGTTCAAGATTATTAATAGGACACCAATGGCTCTTGATGATTACATTTGATGGTGATGATTGTGAGTTATGAACCTTGAATTTTGATGATCTAGGAAGTTGAAAACAATGGGTGATCAAGGTTTTTTCATTTTTGATATGGTTCCAACTGATAATAATGATATGAGGCTTGATAATTCTTTTTATCTAATTATATACATTTACATATATTCTTTGTATTGTATAAGGTAAATTAGTTACTCACAAAAGTTTGATCAATCAAAGACAGGCTTGATATTATTGAAAAGGGACAAAAAAATCTCCTCTGAGTGGATCATATTCTCTTTTGAGAAATTGTTCTGGGGCTTAGTAATTATTAATAAGGTTTTTATTCTTGTATCTGGTGATATATATTGATCAAGAATTACATATATGGGTGATGGATGAGAAACCTACACAAGTTTTAGAGTTCACTGGGTAGAGTGAACTGGGTGCTTCAGGGGGATGAATGATTTGGATGGATGGAGGCCATCTATCTACAGGCTCCAGCAGAGGGTGGGAAATTTTCAACTTGAAAAAATCAATTAATGGATACATGATAGGTTGAAATGACTAAGTTTTGGTTGGGGAAACTGATGGGGATTTTTTTTCAATGGGATTTGAGAATGTCTGAATTTTGAGTGGTACAGTCAAGCTGCTATGTTTGTTGACCATTTTAAGATTTTCCATCCAGACTGACCTTGTACAAGTTTTTTGGTGTTGTGGTGGTAGATTCAATTGGCAAGTGCCATGATGATTTGGCTAATTGAATTGTGGTTGGTCTTGTACAGGGGGGGGGGGGGTGGGTGGGAGGAAGTAAGTCCTCCCACTGATTGGCCAAAATAAGTAGTTTGATTTTTAGAAAAATTTTCAAGGCCAAATTTTCCAGTCCCCAAAAATCATACATTTATTTAAAATTTCATGATAATTTATTTTAGCATCTGTTCTTTGAGTTAGAAATTGATGGATGAGTTAAACCATCCAACTATCAATTTTTTAAAAATAATCCAAAAAGGTACAAAATACCCCAAAATAGATGTTTTGGAAAGAGAAAAAATGAAACCACCCTTTTGCAGTTGATGTTATTCTTAATATATTTAATCTTAGGGAAGAATCAGAATAGAACTATAAAAAAACCTAATGAAATTCAATTCTTCCATTCATGGGAAAAGCAAATTAGATTAATGTGAGTTTTTTGTGGGTTTGATGATACTTTGATTAAATAATCAAGATGGGTATCTGAGAACCCATAAAATTCAAACAGGAAATATTTCTGATGCTGTTTGAGTCCTCCAGTATGATTCCATTGGAATGTTTCCCTTTTCTAGAGCTTTCAGAATTTTGTGAATTTTTTTGATTTTGTTGGTTTTAAGGAGCGGCTCATCCCATTGCTTGAAAACCAATTAAAGTTGTCCAATGAAGTAAAATACTTTAGTGAATAAATCATCTTGCTCTGATGAATGATTTTACACCTTAAAAATAAAAGAAAAATCCAAATAAAATGAAATATCAAATATTGAAACTGACTGAGCAAAAAATCTGGAAAACTTCTGAGGATAATCTTTTATTAATGTTTCAGGCAGAGATCCATCTATATTCAGAAATGAAGGGTAAGAAATTGTTCATGTTTGTCATGTCTATACTGATTCAAAATGGTTTGAGTTTAATTGAACTCATTCATTTTCATATGATTTTTCAAAAACAATAAAATTTCCTGGTTTTTTCATTTCACACATCAGTGTGAAGACTTACTTCCCCCCCCCCTTGTACATACCTGGTGGAGAGATGGGATGAGCTAGATTGAGTTATGCCATATCTTCAAAACTAGTACAGATAGAAGTTTGATTCCAGTGAGTGACTGTTTCTGATTTTGGGTGTAGAATCTGACTCTTGAATCAAGATTCTGCAATTAAATCAATCATGATAAATTGTCAATTGAAACATAGGATCCAATCCTCCCAAACAAGTTCAGACCAACACAGCAGTTGGTCCACTCAGCTCCAGTGGTAAGATTCAAAGGTCTGTATGCCTTCAGTAGTGGAACCTCAAATCCAGGTTAATGTTGTTGTATCTTGGGCTTGTTAATTTCACAGAAATATCATTGCATGATGGACAGGGGAATATAGATAAATATATGACAAATTGGATTCCTGGTCACAAAAACTGAGATGAAAACCTTTTAATTTTCAAGTGGGGAAGAGACTGATAAAGATCTCTGCCAGCTAAATGGTTTGAAGAAACTTGATTGCTGTAAGAAATTATT